>JASDQU010300386.1:0-13907 GCA_032191745.1 Picea mariana
ATTCCTACACATTACAAAGCTCACACATATTTGAGATATATATGAAAACATGTCAATTTTCTAACATTTAATCACAAATTCCCTTTTAATACTAAAATGAATAAAGTGGAGAACAATAAGGTGAAACCCAAGTATATTTATGGAAATGATATTGTGAAAGGTTAATGGGGCGATGGAATGTGAAGAATGATGAAGGGAAAGGTGGATGTTAATAGGACATTTCTGAGCCCCAAGACTAGTAACATGGTAAATGGGGCATTGTCTTCAACAAATTTAATAATCTCAAAATCTTCTTCTGTTGAGGTTCCATTAGTGTTCATAGGTATGTGAGCGAGCTTCCCACATAGGTTTATCAGTTTCCCTCTGAATAGTCCTATTCCTCTTAATGAAGGGATCATAGCAGGCTTCCCTATGGCTTCCCAACTTCTTTCTTTCATGATATTCACCTGTGTTTGTTCATCCAAAAGACAGTCAATGTCAAAGTCTCCTATTATTACTTCAATGCATTCTTTTTCCTTGAATATCTATGATAGTATGACATGTCGATGGTCATTCATGGTTTTGTTTATTTGCAACAATAGTTTCTCCGATTCTTTCTAGGGTTCTACCATTTCTAGATCTGCCTTAGGGTTTCCTCTATTTAGATTCATTTCTTCAAGATTAGAAATCATTCTAGGGCAATCCAACACTTCATGGCCCGTAGCTTTACAACAAAGACAACCAGGTCATTTCCCAGAGCATTCCTTAGCAATATGTCCTAGTCTTCTGCAACTATAACAGAGGGTTAATCTTCTCTTTCTTTTAAATGATTCCCAACCTTTCCGGTACTGCGCACTAGGATCATGGTAGCTAACCTGCAAAAAATTCTTTCTAGGATCCTGCATTCATTTGTTAGTCCAAACATTCTTTCTATGCATGGGTATAATATATCTTTCACTATTCTTATCATATCTACTCATATCAAGCCTTCTTTCATCTATTAGTGCCCTGGTTTTCAAGCTAGGACATAACCTATCAAACATGCCTAGATCCATACTTTAGAAACAAAACTTTCCACTTATCTTACTTCTACAAAGCACAAAGCTTCCAGATCTAAAATTTTTAACTATTCTTACCTTTTATCAGAGCATAGATCTTGCTTACCTCTTTTAATAAAAAATTCTCACTTTTACCTTTCTTAGAGCACAAAGCTTTCAGATCTCACTTCTTTCCTTCATATCTAACCTCTTTTCTTTAGATCGGGATTCTTTCTTTAGCAAAAAGATTTATAAATCGAGTAGGATACTGTGCACTATGGAACAGATCTATGCACAGAGCTTTCACAATCTCAGGTCGAATCTTTGCACAAAGCTTCTTCTTTCTCAGTTCCTAGCAATCACAATTCCTGTCTCAACAATAGAACCATTTGTTGGCACAAGGGCAGACCCAGGGTTCAATGCTACAAAAATGCACCAACAAAGCCCTAACTACCATCCCTTTCAGCAATACCTGCAAAGCAGATGAAGTCTCACCCGAGGTAGAGGCAGGGATGGTTGCAAGACTGAGGTGTTTGCAACCTTAGTTGGGACACATATATGTGATTGTACTACTTAATAAATCACTTAGCACCGTCATTTCCTTAATATGCAATCAATATCCACTTCGCTGATAAAACAGGGCTTCACAACATCCACACTAATCTAACGTATTTAAGAACTTAGCATAGGTACACAGATCAGATTGAGAAGATTAAGCACTAAGCATGGCCATATAGATTAGATCTAACATTCTCGCATATCATAAGCACAAAGCATAAGTAGATCTATCTAAACAAATCAAAGCACTTAACAAATAACATGTGAACACATGAAGAAAGGGCACAAAGCACCATAACACAGTATTTACGTGGTTCACCTCCACCCTGGGGCTACGTCCACCAACTCGTGTTCTTTATTATCTTCAATCAATCAGTTACAAGCACAGAGCCTAAAAACCCTTACTCCGCATAGGATAGAAGATCTGGGCAGCTCACTAGATCCTTCTTCCTTGCGTTACAACACTAAGCCTTCCACAATCTGCTACACGGACCTACACTTAGCTCTTGCAAGTCTCTTATATTCATGCACAAAGCACTTACAGACTCTTCTTTCACTTAGGATACATTCACATCACATATATGCACCCCTACTTCTATCTAGCCTAAGCATATATTTATATATACAAAATAAGCATAAACATGGGTAAACCCATGGGTCGATATCCCATTCCCGTTACATATTCCCACATCCCAAAAAGGGGCCGAGATCCCATGATCTCCACTTCGTCTTCTGCTCCTCCTTTAACAGGCTGTCGAAGTCCCAAAATAGGTCAACATGACCAAGAATCTCCCAGAACTTGGTCAAGGCCCAACACAAGGTCTATCGGGACCAGTCATTTCCTCAAGAATGGCCTCGTTAGAGGGAAAGAACAAGTCTAAAGGATCTTGATTAGAAAGAGAATCTTGAGCCCAAATAGGATCAAGAAATGGATCTAACTCCTGTGAGGGAGCTAGATCGGGTTTGAACAAAGTTTGTTGGATAATGTTGTACACAACCTTAGCCGTGGATAAGGGCATGGCCATGCCATGATGCCCTATACCTTCCATCAAAGGCGATGGGGAAGGTAAATTCCATGGATCATTAAAGTAGCTCATTAGAAATGAAGATAATTGCAAAGTTGAAGTCCTCGATTGGTCGGGAACAACCGATATAATCCTTACATCGCCAGAAGGCGGTGGGTAATCAAAGGTTCCCATCAATGACAAAAACAAGACGACATCTAAGTTGACAGTTTCAAGCTGCATATTATCAATCATCGGGACCATGGAAGTCCCCGATGAAGGGTCAGGATCAGAGAAGGACAATTGGTTGATTGTCACAATCCGACCCTCATGCGGAAAACATAAGACCTGAAAAACCATATAAACTATTGTTCCTGAGATTAAACTTAAGGATCAAAGGGTAATGTCAGGCATCAAGAAAATTTAAAGAGAATATTTTAAAAGAGTGCTTTTTCTACCTTTAGTTATTGTTGCTCCTCTTTCATCACCTTAGTGAGAAAAATAGAGGTGCTTACAAGCTTAGTTGGGTTTGCTAAGCAGGACAGCTGCAAGGAAAAGGGTTAGAAAAATAAATATAAAACAACAACTAAGAATTAAACTAAGAAATAAAACATCAACTAAATTAATAAACATAGGGACATAAGGACAAAAGAAACAATGAGACCCATGTCACCAATGATAAGGTTGATATTAGTGAAATAAAACACCGAGAAGCAAGAGGACTATGAGTCCCTTGTTCCTCCAAGGGAGGGATCTTGGACCCCCACAAATAAGCTCTTCTTACAACTTTGAAAATGAAAATGAAAATGGTGAAAGAATTCTTTGCTAATCCACTCAAAGGGTGAGATGGATTTCCCAATGTAATGATGCAAGTATACTCTTGGCAAGGATAGAAGATTCCTCAAGAGAATAATGGCAGCATAACTTTGCTATGAATTCCTTGAAAAATGAAGTGTATCCATGGCCTTTTTATAGCATTCCTTTGAGGTATTGTCCAACTAGTTTGTAGTATGTAAAGAGGCTAATTAGGGCATTTCTAGGTCTTTAACCAGCCACCCAGTCGAATCCAGTCTAGATTTGAGTGTCAAATCAACTTGTAAGTTGAACTAGAAGTGGGTGGGAGGCCGACCACTCTCATAAATGTGCCATTTCTCAGGTGCGTGGCTTTTTGCGACAACGGTCGCGCATCGTGAGCATGTGCGCGATTTCTGCGTTCTTGTTTTGTGCATGTGCATGTGCACCCAGTTTCTTCACAGTGCTCTTTATTTTTTGCACTAGTTGTATAGTTTTTAATCCTTTGGGAATGCTTTTGTGATATTTTTGGTCCATCTGTGACCTCATAACTGTTTGGCAATGTTGAATTCCTGTAACCATTTGTGGACGAATTTTAGTGATAACAATTGCCCCTGATGGATGAGGTTAGGAGCATACGTATAGCCGAAATCCATCACTGTTTCTTCTACTGAGAGTGATGTTATAAGAGAGAGAGATAGTGGGATTGTCAAGAGTTCCCCGTTGGAGGGAGAAGGGAACCTGTAGAACTCAACCTTCCATAAGGTGTGTAAAAATAAAATGTGTACAAACGAGGCGGGCATGCCCCATGCTCTTGTCATGTAACTCAAAAGGAGGAATGAAGTGTTGATGTAGACAACTGCAGCTCCCTCAGGGGCGGTCATGATAAAGATAGAAGAAAATTCTATGGAGGAACTTACTTTGAATAGTAGGTAGAGATATCTGTAAGAAGTATCATGGATTCTGTAGGCATTGATAGCCCAACCAGGTTCAGAGGTCTTTGGCAAATATGAGAAATAACTGCAATAGTCACAAAGTAAGACCCACCATAACATGAGAAAGTGTTGGTGTCGAATGTTATGGGGGTCAATGACAACAGGGAACAATTGTGGTGCTCCCTGTGCCATCTGAGATCTCTCATTGGATAGGTAATGAGAATCAAGATACTGTCGCCCTTCTGGAAAACTGTGTTGATGTCGACAAAAAGGGGGATGCGACTCCCAGAAGCAAAGGGCTTCATGAAATCTACTAGATGAGCTTAGGAATTTGGAAGAGGTACATGGTTGAAGTCAAGATGTATGGAGACTCAATACTGCCCTTGGTTGGGGGTATATGCGAAGTATAAGTGGCTGCAACCGTTCAACTAAGTCAAGTGTCAGGGGGACAACAAGACGTGGGCGAAGTTGTGCCAGAGGCGGGACAAAGTGAATAAACTCATAGGGCAGAGGTAAGTGGCCTGTGGGATACTCAGAGGATATGGATGATTTCAATAAGGGTAGATGATAAAGAGTGCCCCAACCAAGGGCGACATGGGTTGCATTTTCCAAAAAAGGGAAGAAGGTCACCAAAGGTGACAACACAAAGGGTAATGTGAATGCTGGAAACAAAGGTGTTTGTACAATAAATAAAGAATACTTTTGGGATAGGTGTACAAATACAGAAATGGGTGCCCCAATGTAACATGGTTGGCCTGGGAGGGCACAATTTTCTTGGAGAACTGGTGGAGGGTGGGGGCCCCATGGGTGGGTTTCTGTATGAGGTAGGTGAAATGAAGGGAAATTTACAGATGGGCAAACTGATTGTGGATGAAATAGAGGGTTCATGATACTGCGGAGGTGCAGTCAAAAATAGAAACTTGAAGAGATAATCTAGGAGTCCGGTGGGAAAGCTAGCAAAATGAGGAGAAGGAGTATGTGGCTGATTCGCGACATGATGTAAGACTATTGAGACTCGCATCCCTAAAGGGTTTTGAAAAACAACATGAGTGTCAAAGGCACAAAAGGGTGCTATGAATGGGACAACCCATGTGGGTAAGAGTTCTATCGAGTGACAGTACTGAAGATACAAATGGATATGTTGGTACTACAGAGCCGGAAATGGGGATCCTAGAGGTAAATGTCAGAGGGTGTGACTGGAGATGCAAGTGAGATTCAGAGGGAATGACTACATGCCAGTGCTGAGTATATACCTAAAGGGGTTGCGTTGATGTATGATGACCAAGTACTTGCACACCTGGAAACCAAATACCCGATGTGAATAATATCTGAAGAGAATTGAACAGACGAGCATTTATTTGATAATTTTGAATATGCGCATGCGTACCTGGTCGAGGTTTGAAAAAATGTCATCCCAGGGGCTCAAGATGAAAAGAGGCCCAGGGACTATCGTGATGTAGATGATGGGATGTTGATCCCATGGATGAAGACAGATTGAGAAATGGACACCCGGAGCTCCTGGAATGGTGAGTGGAAGTTTGGCGAAAAGGCCTATATATAGATGTAGGGCCCACATTGCCACCTCATTTTTACTTGCTGCTATAGTGAATGGACGAGAAGTATTTAGAGGAGATTTGGATATTCTGGTAGGATGAGGCATCCGATAGAGGACCATCAAGCTTTAGGTTGGTAGTCTAATCATCCTGCATAGAATTAAGGTTTCCATTTTTGGGCAAGGGCTGTACGGAGGGCTGTACAGGGGGTTTTATGGGTGTGGCCCCCATGTGCGCAGGCAATCGAGAAGTATGCACGCACAAGTGTGTGCCTTCCCACCAGATAGGCACGCATGGGGGCACCTGTAAAGGGGACAAAGGCACACACTATGTGTGTGCCTGATGACTTCATAGTTGTGCATGTGTGTGCAGCTGTGTATTGGACAGGCGCGCTTTAATGCGTGCCTGTGTTTGTGATAGGGGCACAAGAAGGCACCCCTATATGTTGAGAAGGTGTGCACCCGTGTGCACCTAAAGGATGGACAGGCGCGGCTATGGAGTGGATAGGCACGCATACGTGCTCACCTGTGGAGTGAACAGGCGCACATGTGTGAGCGCCTGTGGGTTAAACAATCACACCTTGGAGGCAAGTTTGACGGGAGTAAAACTTATCTTTTAAATGTTGTTTATGGTCCATTTGGCTGACTTAGGACTGTTTTATATGGTTGAAGGTGATCATTTTGCACGATGCCCATTGGTTTGCGAGAGTGGGATTGGTCCCTGTTGAGGGATGTTGTGGCGATTGAGGATCCGGGTGTACATGCTACTTTGGCAGCCTATGGGCTAGTGAAGTTATTTGAGTGCCCGTTGATACGGGTGCAGGAGTATCTCCTGTAGTTCCTTATCCGGATTTGGAGTTTGGACCTGCGTTGTTTCTTAGTGCGGGGAAAGCAAATTTCCTTCATTGTGGTGGAGGACAAATATTTTTTGATTGGGCTCCCATTTTGGGGAATGCCCCTACCGACGGAGCAGGTAATGCCTAGGGATGTGGTGTCAGTGACAGTGGGCCAGAGGTTCTGTTCGAGGGTGAAATTTATGTCAGGAATTGTTGTGAGCATTGGGGTGATGGATGCTCTAGCGCATCGTTGTATAGAAATGATGATTGTGAGAGTGTATGGGTCCCTTGCGATGTAGCGGATCAGTGGTGGTCAGCTGTGTGTGATGGAGAGGGTACTGGCTGGTGAGCACTCCGCCTGGGGGCTTACACTCTATGCCAGGATGGTAGGGTAGCTGGACCACTGTCGATCCATGGATATAGAAGAGTTTGCCTTTGGGTCCATCCTAGTGGCCTGGTTTTTGGAGAGGGTGCCTATGTTGTGCCCTAGGATTTTATTGGGTGCGCCTGGGGCGCGAGAGCCGTGACTAAAGTGGTGGTCAACTATTTTGCTTCGCCACGGTGGTGGCAAGGGTGGCCACTTCTTTATAGCTGAGGCGACACAGGTGTGGTGACAAATGCCACAGGTGATATTGTAGTTCCCCTATGTTGGTGTTGACTTCCAGGAGGATCCGGACATGGTGTTACCTCCAAGGGAGGTTTTTGATCATCGAGGTATGTTTGTGAGTTTTATATATATGTTTTTTTTGAGATAGCATGACATATGTATTTGATGTAGATGTTGATACTATCTGTTTCTTGCTTGTATATGCATATGTGGCACCCCACAGGCGCGAGGTGGAGTTGTTGAGGGCACTGGATCGCCAGGAGTCAGGGAGATAGCCATGGGGAGGGTTGCAGGTTGGAGAGAGACATCGGCATGAGGACGTTGAGGCGAGACCAGCTGATCCTGAGAGAGCAGCGAGGAGACACCAGTTTGATGACCCTGGTGTCGGGCCATCACATGCTCCTCCGGCAAATGACGGAGCAGATTTTGAGGACATAAATCGTCGCCTGGAGGCGGTGCTATAGGGCGTGCCTAAGGGCATGTGGTCTCATATCTAGGATGATGGTATCCTAGAGCAATGTGTGGGGATTCTGCCGCCATGGCAGGTCGTGGTACGATGGGAAACAGTAGCAGGTGCTGCTATGACTGGACGATTACCACCTGTTCAGGAGGGACCAGTAGTGGGTGGGGGACCACCAAGTGAGGGAGGGGCAAGAGGTGGTGCTCTAGAGGCACCTTGAGTGGTGCTTTATGTATTTTTGTATTTTTGTATATAGGCTGGTGAGTCCATTTTGTACCAAGGTGCTTCACTGGCCTGCGGATACTTGTATTTTTGTATGTAAACATTTGGATGGCACTGTGGACCATTTGGTATATATATGAGTATACATTTTGAGATCTATGTGGTGTTTACATTTGTTTTGTTAATATGGTGATGATGTCTAATCTATATATGATGTGACAGGTTGTTGATATGTTTATGTATGTGTAGAGATATCTTGATGTGATATATGCCAGTCTAACACAATGTTAGCTATGTTATCTGTTATTTGATTTAATTGTCTTGGAATATGTGTAGATGTAATGGAATCGAAATGTCGAGATAAAAGTCTAACCTGCAGGTATTTGCGAAAGAGGCAAGGATTGCATACGCAATACACATTGTTGAGCTAGAGAACGACTAGTTGAGAGTCGAGAAAGACGCTAAGGTGACAAATACGATGATGTTGGGCATCAACCAGGAGGCCAATGATGGTAGTGTATTCGGCTTGGTTGTTGGTCATTGAGCCCAAACATATGGCGCTCAAATGGAGCATTTCATGTGAGGGGGTGTAGAGAGCCCAAGTGGCCGAAGAGAGATTTTGTGTCCAACAGCTGGTGCCATTGGCGTAACCGATGTGGTAGGCCGGTGGAGGAAGCATCTATCAATAGCACAAATGATAGTTTAGAGGTGAGGGATGGAAAAAAGATTAAAAACACTATAAAAGAAATAACCTAAATTAGAATGACTATGTTTAAGCATAAAATTTCTTTAAGTATAACCTGTTGATGGGTTCTTTGAGAGAGAGGCCTTCAGGAGAGGCCAGGATGTATGTGCCTTTCATGAGGCAATGTTGGATAATGTATGGGCTATGCCATAGTGACTCGAATTTTCCATGGCCAAAGGTATCATGAGCGATATCGTAAGCAAGGACGAGGTCGCCTTCATGAAATGAGAGAAGGTTGACATGTCGATCAAAAGTGGCCTTTGATCATTTTTTAGCTGCCTCATTATTCTGTAATGAAGATCGACGATCTTCATCCAGAGACTCTAAGTTCAGCAAGTGCTGCTACATCGGAGCAGTGTAGGGTAATAGCTCAATTGCGGTGCGTAAGGTGGGAATTTCGCACTCGATGGGAAGAGTGGCCTCAACCCCATGGACTAGATAGAATGGTGTGAAACCAGTAGCTGTTTTCATAGCCGTACAGTAAGCGCATAGCGTAGAAAATAACATATGATTCCAATTGGTCTTATGCTTATCAACCATGCGTTGTAACATGGTCTTGAGGACCTTGTTAACTGCTTTGACATGTTTATTAGACTAAGGGTAATATGGTGAGGCAAACTCGTGGGAGAATCCTAACCGAGATGAGAGTTCGATGAAAATCTCATTCTCGAAGTGTTTCCCATGATCGGAAACAAGTTGGAGTGGTAATCCAAAGCGAGATATGACGTGGTTAAAGAAAAAACGTGTTGCGGTGTCAGTGGTATTGTTGAATATGGGCATAGATTCCACCCATTTAGTGAAGTAATCGACTGCGACAACAATGTATTTGTGTCCATTGCTGGAGGGAGGATTACAAGTCATGAAGTCGATGCCCCATTTACAAAAAGGGCCGGTAGTGATGACTGGATGTAGAAGAGTAGGTGGTGCTCGGGCTTTGTTGGCATATAGCTAACACTTCTTGCATCGTTTCACGGCATGAATGCAATCATGAAACAAGGTAGGCCAAAAGTAACCTACTCGGATAATCTTCTGAGCAGTGGATATTCCTGAAAGATGGCCTCCACATGCACCATTGTGGCAGTCGTTCAAGACTCTATCAGCCTCATCAATGGTCAGGCATCGATGAAGAATGGTGTTGACCCCTCGCCAGTATAAGATGTCTCCGATGAGGAGGCAGCGGAGGGCTTGGTGGCGAATACGACGATGATCATCTCATGTAAGGTGGTTACCGAACTTTTGAGTTCGGAGGTAGACGAGGAGGTTGTCGTACCAAGGATCATCTGAAGTGATGTAAAAGAGGTGTTCGTCGAGAAAGTCGGTATTGACGGGGGCACTGGTGGTGTCAGAGGGGAGGGTCGTGACTAGTTTGGCGAGAATGAGGGCTTTCTTTCTCTTGGGTGTTGAGAATTCAAGGTCATACTCCTGAAGGATAACGATCCATGAGGAAAAAATTTCAACGACTAAGCAAGTATTGCATAGGGTTGGAATCTGCTACAACCTTAGTTGTGCGAAGCAGAATGTAGTGATGCAGTTTCTGGACTGCTAGGACGACTACAAGAGCTAGTTTCTCTTCGTTTTTATACTTCAAGGGTGGCCCTGAGAGGTTTTTACTAATGTAATAAATGACATGCTCATGATTTTCATCACCTAGCTGAATGAGAACTCTTGCTACTAAAATAGTTGATGTTGATATGTAGAGGATATAGTCATGATTGTAGTCAGGAGCACTAAATAAAGGGGCATTGGAGAGCACCATTTTAATATCGTCAAATAACTATTGGGCATGTTCATCCCAGTGAAATGGGATGTCATGATGTAGTAAGCGAAGGAAACCGTGTGCGCAAAGGGCGTAGCCTGGGACAAATCATTGTAGAAAGTTAGCCTTGCCTTGTAGGCTCTAGAGTTGGCATAAATTAAGGGGAGGTGGAATTTCGGTGATAGCTTGGACTTTGAGGGGGTCCACGGTAATACCTTTTTAGGAAACGATGAATCCGAGGAGGCGCCCCACGGTGATGCAAAATATGCACTTGAGGGATTGAAGTGGATGTTGTACTGATGACACCATTGGAAGATTATCTATAAATCATCAAGATGTTGGGTGCATTTCTTGGATCAAGTTGTGAGGTCATCCAAGTATGTGAGGATGATATGGACCAGATCGTGAAAAATGTATGTCATAGCCCGTTGGAAAGTTGCGCCAGCATTCTTTAAGCCAAAAGGCATGACACGATATGAAAAAGTACCCCAAGGGGTAGTGAATGCGGTTTTGTACTGATCAACTGGGTGAATTTGAATTTGATTATAACCAGAGAAACTATCCATGAAAGATAGAGCCTCATGGCCTGCACAGTCGTCGATAATTTGATCGATGAAATGCGTTGGAAAGTTGTCTTTGGGACATGCATGATTGAGATCATGAAAGTCCGTGCAGACGCAGATAGTGGCCTATTTTTTATTAACGGGTACATGGCTGGAAACCCATGAAGTATAGGCGATGGGGTAGATGAACCCAATCGCGCATAATTTTTCAATTTCAGCTTTGATGGCCACTGCTTTGGATGGATGTAGCAGTTGCTATTTTTGATGAACGAGTGTAATGTCGGGCCAGGTGTCGATGCGATGTTCGACGATAGAGGGATCAAGGCCAGGAATTTTTGTGTATGACCAAGAAAAAATATCCCGATATTCCTGAAAGAGGGTTTTATAGGCGGTGACTTCTTGAGAAGTGTAAGTGGCTCCAATGGTGATTTCCTCGATGACACCATTTTTGATGGAAATGTCGATTTTGATGGTCGGGGAAATGTTGGCCATGTTGCCTTCTTCAAAAGAATCTGGGGAAGGAATGGGGTTGTTGAACCAGTTGATATGCCTTGATGGGATAAAATCCTTGGTTTCAACCACATATATGGGGTGTTGGTTAGGAGGCATGGAGGCTTCCTATGGAAAGAAGAGTGCTCAGTGGTGTAGCGCATCCCATGGGTAGTCAGGGTTGTTTAACTCTTCGAGTATTTCCTCGTCACAGTGGAAGCGATGGGAATACAAGGGGTCATGAAGAGTGATATCGGTGACTGTTGTCGTGTGGCTGCCCCCTGGTGATGAAGAAGCAGGGGGAATGACACAAGGAGATTGCGATGGTTCACTCAACATGAACCAAATATCGAAGTATTGATGAGTACCCATGGTAGTGGGATGTAAAATTTCCATAGGGAAATGAGAAGGAGAATTGGGGGGATTTGGGGGTGAATCCTCGGATAAGTCATCGAAGAACCATGGAGGCATTGGAAGGGATTTGGGTTCAGGAGAAGTGACATGAAAAATCTCTAGTGACGAGGTAAGGTCAACCATCGATTCTGTGGGTCTTTGAAGCAGGGTCAATTGGCGTTGCCTGTATTCAATGATCATAGGACACTAGTATGTAAAATGATCTAAGGATTCACCTAGAGAGAACAGACATCTCATACGTTCATTGAATGAAGTTGTGACATAATGGATGTCAGTGATTTTTGGTAGGGATGACGTAGCTAGACTGGGTTCTCTCTGGAAGCTTTGGCGTACTCCGGCTAATGTTTGTCGAAAGCGTGGCAGTGCTGGGAAATGGTGGGTATAATGGCCATATTATGAACATATAGTGCAAGAAAATTTGGTTTGCAACCCTACTTGAATGAGGGGTGGTAGCGACAATACTAGCTATAGTGGCGAGTGTTGAGGGAGTTTGATTGAGTGGAAGCAAATTCCGTAACTCTGGTAGAGATGGGAAGTTGTTGGTTTGGTTTCCATCTTCTCACATAGCGCACAAGGGGGTTGGACGTGTGGGGGAAGTGGAGCTGTGGGCTCTTTCTTCTTTCTCCTACCCCTAGCTATGGTAGGGGGTAGTGAGTGGGGGTGTAGAGGGTATGGTGGGAGTGAGTATGGGAATTGTCATTGGGATTCCTTCCATTTGGGGGGGAAGGAATGGTCGAGGGACCATCTCGGGTGGATGTAAATACCAAACTGGAATTGCTAACACCATATTAGGGAGGGTAAGCACTGTGGCTACTTGGAAAGCTTCGACGCCAGGTGGAGGGTAAAAGAAGGGGATTTGAGTGATGGCTTGGGGAACTGTCTCCCAAACTGGGATATGGCCTTGGGGAGGGGTGAAATCATGGACTGGCGGGGTTGATGAGTTTGCAGGAGGCTCATGAGGGGGGAGTTCTACGACTAGTGGGACGTCAGATATGATAGAAGCCTCTCTAGGAGGAAGGGTATCCTCTATGTTAGTTCCGTTAGATGATACGACACATACTTGATTGGAAGGATGAAGGAGTGGTAGTGCTCCATGGTAAGTTCCTAACAATGATGGATCTTTGAAAATTCTGGGACCCATTTCGATGAGTGGGTATGCGTCAATGACTCATGTGGACGAGAGGAAGAATGTTATCGATGTTGGCAGATAGGTTAAGCTTGTAATGTGAGACTTGGTCAATGGTAACGATCTTCCCATTGTGGGGGAACATCATTGTTCGAAAGATGAAAGAGGCAACTGCCTTCATAGCATACATGTAGCTACAACCAAATAGGATATTATAATCGAGTGGGGTGTCGATAACTTCGATGTCGATGAGAATAGTCTTTCCCCCAAGTTCTACGGGGACATTTTGGAAGAGCCCTTCAGGAGATGATGGTCATTTGTCATAATCTTGTAAGGTAATGGCAGAAGGTATGAGTTCGGGGGAACCAAGTTTCTACCATATAGATTTGGAAATAATGCATGTAGATGCACCTTCATCGATGATACACCGATGAACTGTGATGTTCCGTATTTTCACTGGGATTTGAAAAGCGATCAAAGCGACAAGGTGAGGTTCTCCACTATCGGATCAAAGGTAATGAGTCGGGTATCTACGGGGTCGACTTCCCCCAAGGTGGAAAGTAATGATTTCCACTGAGTGGGACAAGTCTGAAGGACTTCTAAGACTGACATGGCAGTCAGGGATTGTGCTAAGTCATCAACCAAATTGTAATTATGAGATGCCCTAGCCTGTGGGTTGTGGACATTCCTGTGCAATGGAATGTGAGGGATGCGAAGAGGTGGTTCTGTGTTCGGGTGAGGGATCACCAACGGGGGTCCCGTTGGTGTGAGGATTGTCTATGGAGGAATGGGAGGAGACTCAACAGGTGCATGATACTGACGATTGCATGTT
>JASDQU010300390.1:0-13802 GCA_032191745.1 Picea mariana
ACATCAAGATAAAACCTTAAATCTGATGTATTTAATTATTATGCATCTTTAGAAACCAACCTCGAAAGATTTGGTTGAGAAAAAGTCAAATCTGGGCAAAAATATGACCTCGCTGCCATGTACAGGTTTCGGTAGTTAAGAGGGTCTATTAACTACTGAAAAGCCCTGCTTTCGGTAGTTAAGAGAGGCAAAATTTGGGCCTGTTAACTACCGAATCGTGTAACTTTCTAAAAATGTTCATAATTGCAAAACTGAACTACCTGGCTTCTTCTGCTATCTGTAGATGTCCTCTGGACTATTGCAAAATATCTTTGCTTTATTTAGATCTCTTGCCTTGAAGTTTTGCAAATTAGCTGAAATGATGATTAGGTCACCGAAAGTCCTTAATGTCGTCTGACTGCTGGAAAGATTCTTCTATCCAAGTCTATATATATGCTCTTATTCTTTAGTCAAAAACATAGTATAAGTAAGGTATGAGTGACCAAGCTCCTTTAAGTACTTTGTCTACATGTTGGCTTTATAATTAGCCATAGCTAGTGTTCTGATAACTATCTTCATCAACCTGTGACATTCCAGAATTCTGGATAAGGATCGTTGGAGGTCTTTCCATACTTTGCACTTCTCCTCTGTATTCGGTATGAGGGATACATAACTCCTTCTTGTATAGTTACCTTGATAAATGACTACCATCAAAGATACACCTGTGCATCTTTCGATATTTTCAAACAGCTGAATACTTCCTCTATCTGCTCTACGCGTATGGATTTGACATATTGACATGTGACTAATCAAAACAATTAGGAAAGAAATCACCTCATAGATTTATGTGTATGCCATGGTTTCAAGTTGAAATAACAAATGGAGGTTTGCAAGTACTACAAAGTATAAAACTCTGATCAAATGTAATGATACCATCTTTCAAACACTTACAAATCCAGTTGTGCATGCATTTACAAAATTTTCCAACCGACACCTGATCTTGCGGGGAACTTTTGACTACCTTCCCAAGCTCTAAATTCAGACTTGAAAGCACCATTGAAAATATTAGGATGTGTAGTTGTCAATCGACTATTTGAGCGTGTGAAACAGACTTTCCATGGCTAAGAAAAATGATTTTTCCCAAGGCAGTTTTTTTCTGGAAAACCTGCACTTTCGATGGTTAACTAGCCCCCGAATTTAGCCTGTTAACTACCGAAAGCTCTTCTTTCGGTGGTTAATGAGCGCTTTTCAGGCCCGCCTAAACCACTGAAACCTGAGATTCTCACTTTTTCTTGAGAAGACCAAATCCAATGCTTGTTCCAAGTTTATTTTTAGAAAGTAGACCATCTAACACACCTAAAAAAATTTAGAAACAAATTTTTGGACCTCTTCCTATCACCTAAAATTTGACAAAATGACAGTGCTATTTTAGGAGATAACAATGACCATCCAACAAATGAACCAAATTGATATTATCCAAATAAACAAATGGATAGTGAACCCAAGATTACAGTTACAAGTCACATATTTAGGGGCAAAAAAGATACAGGAAAGGTTGCCTCGGGTAGAAAAGAAACTATACATTTTTTAAGAAAATGAAGCAATTGAATCTTCTGGGTTGGTGGTACAGTTAGTGAGTAGATGCATCCAATGTGTCGAATATGGGAAAGCAATCACATATGGAAACAAGTAAGAAAACATGTACATACTACTCATACAGGTCAAGATCAGATGCCAGTTGTTTCCAGGCTAAAGGATGAGGAGAAGAAACGTCTATGCCAGCAGACTAAGAGACAGAGAAGAAGGCTAATGGAACTTTTCAGTTTTTACATGTTGTAATCTTATTCAAAAATATTTACCATTTTTAAATTATGAGAAGTCCAACAGTTTGGGGGTTGTGACAATTTTGTATAAAGGCATAGATTGAATATCTATCAAGGGATGCTTCTTGTCGATTGTAAAAGAGAAAACTCATCCTTATTGAGTATTAATACAAGTGCAGACGAGGATTCCAAGTTTTGTTTAATCTGGGTTATGTACTTCTTTTGTGTTTTCCATATCTCAGCATTTCTTTAAGTATTTTCTTGATAAATGTATGATTTCAATATAGTACAACAACTATTGTAATCGTATTGCATCAGTAATTTGTTAAGCAAATAGCTTTTCCTCTATATTTACTATGAGTAAATCAAGACCTGCAAATTGTGTGGATTACTGTATTTTACACTTTATTCAAGGTTACACTATATATTTTCTTCTACTGCAACAGGGTGGGATTCTTCAGTAATTGATGCCTTGCTTTGTTTTACAGTTTTGTATTCTCCTTCATACCATTTGATATTTCAATTTCAACTCAAACACAAAATACGGCCTCTGTGCTGCCACACTGTTAATTTCATTTAAGGAATTTTTCTTATACAACTAAGGTAGAAAAAGCACTTCTAAAAAAACAAATCACATAAACTTTCTTGATGCCTAACATTATCCTTTGAGCCTTAAGTTTAATCTCAGGACCAACATCTTTTTGGCGCCATTGTCAGGGACAGAGAAATGAAGTTATTTTTCCCTAGGAAAACGACAAGGTAAGATTCTCTTCTTGATAGTGAACAAATATTGAATATTGAATTAAGGCTATTTTTATCTTTCACTCGACGACTCCACCACATATAAACTGGCATTTGTTCAAAAGAATACCAGAAAGAACCTAGACGATACCTTAGGTCAACTACCGCATCAGTCGGTAAGAAATACCAACCAAAAGTCGCACCGATCAATACTACGGTTCAGGTTGACGAACTAAATCCCGAAAAGAATATTAAATAAACACCCTCTATAGAGGCCTCAAATAGCAAGTCTGAGGTTAGGAACAAGAACCCGGAGGAAGTCTTACCCGAAATAAATATTGAGATTGGCTCTTCTGATACTCCTAATTGTCCGAACAAAGGAGTCTCTTATATACCTGTTGTTGTTAATTTTCAGTCTACCCCTTCCTCGCCAGAAATAAAGGTTTCAGTTCTCTGAAACCCTGAAGAGCCTACTTTATACCTCAATTTGTCTCCTCTCGGTTCCCCTATTTACACATCTTGTAAATCTGAGGAAACCAGTCCACGTTTTCCTTTCCCTCCTCTTCTAGACTTTTCATCTCCTAACAATTATTTTCCATATTTCCCTTCCCCGCATTCCGAGGAAGTTGAAAGGTCACCACTTGGGTCCCTAGAAGTTTTTGAAAACCCTCTTTTTAACTCCCGAAGTTCATCCCCCAGACTTCCAATGGTTTCTACTAGAGGAGGTGGCTTCGAAGGTGGAGGAGGAGGTGGTCAAGGACAACCTTCACCCCCTAGGATTTTTGCCAAAGTAGTGGCCAGATACACTCCCTTGGTCCTTCCCCCATCCTTCATGATTTACCTGAAAATTATATGAAGAACTTACCAAAGTTTATAGGAGAAGGAGATTTAATTTCCACAAAGGACATAACCTTTTTCGATCAGTTCGCTGAAAACCTTGGCATTGACCAGGAGGATGTTTACTCGAGGCTTTTAGTGCAAACTTTCAAAGGACAAGTGAGAATCTAGTTTCGAGGACTCCCGATAGGATCCCTATGGTCCTACGATGATTTAGAAAACGCTTTTTTAAGATAGTGGGGAGAAAAGAAAGACCATCTTTACTATTTGACTGAATTCGGGGAATTGAGAAAAAAGAATTTTGAGTCGGTTCTTGAATTTACTCAGATATTTAACAAACATTATCATAAGATTCCAGCAGAAGTTAAACCCTCTCAACCTCAACCTCCAGCGAAGGTGACTTTCACAGGGTCTTTTGAGCCCGACTTCACCCTACTTTTAAGGGAAAGAAGATCGGCTACCCTCACAGGGACACAAGACGATGCCATAGAAATTGAATCAAACATGATGGCATCTGGTAAACTAAAAGACAAGGTTGAGACAGGAACCAAAGAACCTAAACACTTCAGGGAACAAGGAAGACCCTTCGGATCTGGGAAGTATGCAGAAGAAAAAATGGATGACATGGCTAAGATAATAAAAGACTTGTCACACAAAATCTCTAGAATGGAACTAGACCAAGCCAAACCTGATCCATTTGCTATAAAATATTTCAAGAGAAATCCTAACCCCCGGACCCAGTAGAGACAAATAACAAACAAAGATCAAAAAATACAAGCTCTATTTAAAACAGAAAATTTTATAGAAGATGATATGCATAATTATTAGGGATTAGAAGAGGATATAAACAAACTTAGTGATGAAGACAAGGAACCTCATCTAACTAAACAGGATTACGAAATATCTCTAGACCAAGAGCCCCTGTTTAGTAACGAGTAAAGAATAAATAATATGGGAGAGTCTTCATATCAAGGAATCGTCGACTCTATAATGGTCAAGCTTCAATAGAAGTATAATTTAAGGCCCATAGAAACAAATAATACAAAGGTTCCATCAAAAAAGATTCTATTAAGAAATTTTTATCCCTTGACCAAGTTTTGGGAGATCCTTGGTCAAGTTGACCTATTTTGGGACTTCAACAGCCTGTCGAAGATGGAGCGCAAGACGAAGCAGAGATCACGGGATCTCGGCCCCTTTTTGGGTTCTTTTTGGGATTTGGGAATATGTAACAGGAATGGGATGTCAGCCCATGGGCTTACCCATGTTTAGGCATATTTTGTATGTATAAATAGAAGTCTAGGCAATGTAAGAAATAGTTGAATAGTGTGCAAATGTTGTGCAAGTTGGCTAAGTGCTAAGAGCGGGATCTGTGTGATCAAGAAGTGTAAGACTTTGTGCATACTGTGTGAGACTTGCAGAGCCAAGTGCAAGTCATTGTAAGAGACTGTGGAGGGATTTGTGTTGTAACGCAAGGAAGAAGGATCTAGCAAGCTACGCAGATCTTTTGTCCTATGCGGAGTAAGGTTTTGAGGCTCTCTGCATGTAACCCATTGAAGAAACTAATAAAGAAGAAGAGTTGGTGGACGTAGCCCCAGGGTGGGGGTGAACCATGTAAGTACTGTGTTATTCTGCTCTATGCGATGTTCTGATGTGTTTATGTGTTATGTGCTAAGTGCTTTGATATAGATAGATAGATTTGTTTATTCTTTGTGCTTATGATGAATCTGGATGCTAGATCTGACATATGTGAACTTGCTTAGTGCTTGAATCTACTAGATCTTATCTAATTCCTTTGCTAAGTGCTTATATACATTAGATTAGGGTGAATGTTGCGATGCTCTGTTTTATCTGGGAAGTAGATATTGGTTAAATAATGATGAACTAACGGTGCTAAGTTCTCTATTAAGTGTTATAATCATAGATCTGTGTCCCGGCTAAGGTTGCAGACACCTGAGTCCTACAACCACCCCTGCCTCTACCTCAGGTGAGACTTCATCTGCTTCGCAGGTGTTGCTGAAAGGGTCGTTCATTCAGGTTTTGTTGGTGCGTTGTTGTAGCGTTGAACCCTGGGTCTGCCCCTGTGCCAACAAATGGTTCCATTGTCGGGACCTGAAACTATGATTGCTAGGAACTGAGGAAGAAGAAGCTTTGTGCAAACATCTAATCTGAAATTGTGAAAGCTCTATGCGTAGATCTATTGCTCTAGTGCACAGTACTCTACTAGTTTGGCAAGTTCTGTGCTAAGGAAAAGAAGTCTGATCTGAAGAAAACATGTAAGATCTGGAAGTTATGTGCCCTAAGAAAGGTAAAAGTGAGAATTCTTGATAAAGGTAAGATTTGAAAGCGTTGTGCTCTGATAAAGGTAAGAATAGTGAAAAAGTTCTAGATCTGAAATCTTTGTGCTCTGTAGAAGTAAGATTAGTGGAAATTTTTGTTTCAAAAGTATGAATCTAGGTATGTTTGATATATTCTGTCTTAGCTTGAAAACTAAGGTATTAATAGATGAAAGAAGATTTGATATGAGTAGATCTGATAAGAATAGTGAAAAATATGTTATACCTATGCATAGAAAGGATATTTGGACTAATAAGTGTATGCAGGATCCCAAAAAGAATTTTTTGCAGGTTAGCTACCATGATCCTAGTGCGTAGTACAAGAAAGGTTGAGGATCATTTAAATGAAAGAGAGGATTAACCCTTTGTTATAGTTGCAGAAAACCCAGGCATCTTGCTAAGGAATGCCCTGGGAGAAGACCTAGTTGTCTTTGTTATAAAGCTATGGACCATGAAGTATTGGATTGTCCTAGAATGATTGCTAAGCTTGAAGGAATGAACATGAGACGAGAAAACCCTAAGGCAGATCCAGAAACTAAGATTATGATAGAATCCCAGAAAGAATCAGAGACTATATTACTGCAAATAAAAGAAACCCTGAATGACCACCGACATGTCAACTTATCAGAGATCTTCACAGAAAAAGAATGCCCTGAAGCAAGAATAGGAGACTTTGACATTGGTTGTGTTCTGGATGAGGAAACACAGGTGAATATCATGACAGTGAGAACGTGGGAAGCTATAGGGAAGTCTGTTGTGATTCCTTCACTAGGAGGAATAGGAATATTCAAAGGAAAGTTGATAAACCTATGTGGAAAGCTCACCCAGATACCTATGAATGCCAATGAAACTTCGACAGAGGAAGATTTTGAGATTATTAAATTTATCAAGAATAGTGCCCCATTTACCATGCTACTAGGAAAACCTTGGATTAAAAGAGATCATGCCAGAATGCAAGAAGAAGAGGAAGTTTTAGAACAGAAGAAGCAAGAGTTAAAAGAATTCATGACTAGAAGGATTGCACACTTGATTGAAGAACAGAAGAACAGATCAAAGCCATTTAACACCAAAGACCCAGATGTCGAAGTTTCAAGAACACTAGAAGAACCTTTGAAGATTGAAGTACCTATTCCAGATGAAGAAGAAAGGTTACCCTTGAATCTTAGGAAAGAATCTCAACAACGCGAAGCAAATATGCTAAAAGAAGCTAAGGATCAGAATTGAAAAAGGCACACCGAGATGAAGCTCACTGGGAAGAAGGATAGAAAGCTAAGTAAGAAGCGAGCTAAGACCAACAAGTTGCAGAAGGTTCCAGAGGAAACCTCGCAGAAGAAAATTTGCAAAATTGGAGCTTCATCGGGATATCAGAACATCGACGCATGGTACTTTGCCATAGCGAAGAAATATAGCTGTTGGGGCCATTATAACCGTTAGATCAATGCTTCGAACGAATAGAAATCCATTTATGGACAGCCAGCTCGCCATCCGACAGTTGGGACCACGCCATAACGGACAAAACAGAGTTAATGAAGGCTTCATACCCGTTGCCAAGTTACCTATTTATCCCATTGCGCCACGCACCGAGAAAACTTTTTCCAACTGAGAATTTGAGCAGATAGACTAAGTTGAGTTTATACAGTGATCATCACGCTCTTTCTCTCTATCTCATTACTGTGTCTGAGTTACCCACCGAACCCAATATTATTAACCTAGAGCCTGTATGTCGGATGAGTTGAGAACTGCAGAGAAAGTTGTTGAATAAGTTTTGATCGACCTCATGACTGAAAGAGTCATGTCGATGTCTATAGGTATACAAGAATCATCCACAAGAGGATTGCCAGCATCTTCGTCCACTGCTCGTTGAGCTGGACCATCCCGTCCATCCAATGAAAAGCGAACCAAGCATGGGGATGATCTAGCGAATGCTAAATTGATCCTGACCATCTTACCCACCTATTTACCAGCTCTGAGCGACGCAATAAATTGAGACACCGTACCTAGAGATTTTGAGTACACCTTGGTCACTGCATACCTCCCAAAGGGTATCTGTGCAGTTCAAGCAAACCAAGATAAGATTGTGGCATTGAATTTTAGTGACTTCAACCTCGAAGATTGCAAAGTTTACAACATGATCGCCCCACATAAGTACCTGACTTGAACTAAGGAGAAGAATTCGAATATAATCCCCTAGTCGTAGACCATGAACCTTGCGTAGTCCACCCTGCTCAACATCATGAAGATTCCCCACTTCGGAAGACACCAGGAGGTAAATGCATGTGTCAAGTTATTGTTGTCTTGTTACCATGGAGGTTATTTGTGGTTAAATCGTCGTATAATAGTTGATCCAACGTTGATCAATCGGATCACGGGGTCGAGTATGAAAGGACCCGATCCACAAGAGTTTTACCCTGGAAAATCCATGGATCGCACTTTAGCACAGCAGATAAAGGACACTTATGGTGATGTCGAGAAGGGAACGCGAGGCTACAAGGTAGCCTCTATCCAGAGTGGCGCAGTGTGCCTCGCCTATCAATTGATTGCAGGGAATTTAGTACGAACAAACTGACCCACCCAAGTCATTGGTTTTGTAGTCGACCTCGCAAGGAAGTGTGCAGAAGGACTTCAGGTGAACTGGGCGAAGTACCTGGTGAACCAATTAGAACTTGACTGCAGAGAATCCCAGGATCAAGGGTATGAATTTCATTTTAGCTGGTTATTGATCCTGATCGCTTTTATTGCCTCAGAGATGCCAGAAGGTGCGACCTTCCTGGACATTGATCCTTTCGAACCATTGGCCGTGAAGTTCAGTACACTATGGTACTCAAGCGATATGAATAAATAGTGGTAGTCCAATGTTGTTTTTCATACCTATTACAACCAGTTGAAGATAGCCATCTATTTTGAGCCTTGTATCACTCCAAACACTCTACATCGGTTCAGGCCCTTGATGAAGTTCAGCGTAGACCGACATTTTATTTGCATCATAGCATGCACTGATGAACACAAGCAACATCTCCAATTCTACTATAAGCTAATGGAGGAAGACTTGGAGGAGATCACCAAGGACTGGTCGGCGGACCTCCTCATTCCAGGAGACCTTGCGGAGATATCCGACATTGACAGCCCAGAAACTATGCAGGATACACCCAGACCTAGTAGGACAAAGAAGACTAAAGAGGTTCAATATTTAGACAGTAAATATGTGAAGACTACTTCCATCTCGCCAGAGTAAGGAGGTGATGGTGAAGAGTTGAAACAAAGAGGTCGATTAACAGCAGGGTGACGAGGTTGATCCCCTGAAGAAGAGGAAAGGTTTTCCTCTGAAACCTTCCTCCCGAAAGAAATCGAAGGCTACCATGACCAAGATGCAGACCGTCCTCACCTCTGATGACTTTGACTTCCTCGCAGCATCCCTGAACGATGCTTCTTTGGAAATAGAATAGAAACAAGAAGCAAAGCAAGAGGAGATGTATGATCGAATTGAGACTGAACTCTAAAGGGTACAGCAGGCCCTACAGTCCATCCACGCAGTCTCTACTGCGCCAAGAGAACCAGAATTGGGAGATGATCCAACTCAACTCCACCGCCTAGCTGATACAATCAAAGCTCATCTTCGATGAGCATAAGAAGAAACAACGCAAGCCACCCAAGATTTGACACAAGTACAGGAAGTCCTTGTAGAGCAATGCAGTGATGCAGAATGGGAAAATATTGCTCTGCAAGCGAAGTTTGATGCAGAAAAATCCCAGCTACAGCAAGAAAATGAACAGTTGCTCGCGGAGCAACTTAAAGTAAAGAAAATGGTCAACGAAACACTTCACTCTGTGACAGTCATAGAAGTAAAGGTTGAAGCGCGAGTTCCTCAGCAAGTAGCGCAACTTGAAGAAGTGATCCAGTAGCTACAACAATGCATAGCATATTTGGAGCTACGTGTAGTACTCGAGACCCCACAAGATGTAAGAGACCAAAGGGAAGCAACTGCCAGGAGCGCAGTTGAAAGGCTCAAGGCTCTTACCCTGGAATGTAAGTAGGTCACTGATCACAGTGCCCTGACATATGAACGACTCGCTAAGAGTCCATAATTAAGAGCACTAGAGTCACAACTCCAAGAGGCAAAGTACCAATCCGAAAAGATACAGATGCAGCTAAAGTCCCTGTCATCTATAGAAAGAATGAAGCGCTCCCAAGAGAAATGCACTGCACAAAAGAAAATCCATACTATCCAGAGCAAAGTTATGGAGATAACTCAGAAACTCCAACCTATGCAAGATAAGGCCTATCAGTTGTTTACATAGGTAGAAGACCAAGGAGCAGAGCTAGAGCAGGTTGTCACTACAGTAGAATAGCGTTTAGAGGGACCTATTAATGATGCGGTCATCCATGAGTTCGATGAAAATGAGGTCGTAGCACAACAGCAGGTCGAAGCAGCTCGAGCCAAGCTCGAGGCATTCGAAGCAGAACTAGTCAGACCAGAGTGACTCGGGACAAGTCATAGGTGAGTGTTGGGGGATTGTTGTCCCTTGACCAAGTTTTGGGAGATCCTTGGTCAAGTTGACCTATTTTGGGACTTCGACAGCCTATCAAAGACAGAGTGCAAGACGAAGTAGAGATCACGGGATCTTGGCCCCTTTTTGGGTCCTTTTTGGGATTTGGGAATATGTAACGGGAATTGGATGTTGGCCCATGGTCTTACACATGTTTAGGCCTATTTTGTATGTATAAATAGAAGGCTAGTGTTACACCTCAAAATTACTCACTTCGATAGTGTCGCAAGTGTCGTCATTACGAGTGTTGTAAGTGTCGCATCTTGTCCGCAAGTGTTGCATCTTGACTATAAGTGTTGCAAGTATCACAAATAGTATTGCCATCTTGCCTATGTCATGCCTCTAACAACATCATGAAGACACTTAAGACACCTCAAAGGTTAGTTTGGAAGAAGAGAAATCACTTGACAGGAAGTACAAGCCTTTTGACATTGAGAAAACCACAAAAAAATGAATTTTGGAGAGGAGCACTCCCCTACTCACTGTCAGGGAGTGTCGGTGCTCCTTGAGCCTCTTTGGGGGAGTGACTGAGCGCCTTGTGCACCCTTTTGGGGAAGCGCTACCCTTTTTTTGGCAAATTATGGGTTTGTTGAGGCAAATAAGGGAAGAATCCCTCAATTCCTGAAGGTATTTGGATTCGAATAGATGGTCAAGGCATGATCTTAGGGGAGATCCTCAACTGAAGGAGAGGAATCCTCAACTCATCCCAAATATCTCTCAAGTGGTTGAACCTCTCCAAGGTTATATAAGGAGGCCTTCTCATGGTGAAAGACACAATGGACATTGAGAATTACATCAAACTTATGATCTCATGAGTGAGATGTCATCAAAGAAATTAGTGGAGATTATTCGAGCAAAGGGGTTGGACAAGGAGAACTGGAAGAGGCTGTTACACCTTCATTCAAAGGATTGTAAGTACTTTTACTTGTTCTCATTAAATAATAAATTCTTGGCCTGTTTATTTCAAACTTGTGCTTGTTCCATATGAGTTTGTCTACAGTATATGGATCTATGATTGAGCTAATATCAGTAGAGTAGGAAGTCCATTGTATCTTTGTTTGTCTTATAGGATCTATCAGGGAGCTCAGGATCGAAGCTTAGCCAAGATTTTGCAAGGAAAAACTTCGCTAATAAGCTACATATATTTCTCCTTCTCTTTCATTCATTATCTTGATAGTATCTAAAAGGAAGTCAGTGTCCATGTTAAGCATTTTTTTGTCTTGGTCTTAGGAGTCTAGAGACCAAGAGGGAATCCACTTGTCCGCATGAGGATTCACCTACAACAGAAATTGGTGACTCCACTGGGGAGGAGCTATGATTTTTGTTTTCATTCCTAGATCTTGTTTTGGCCCTTTTCCCATTGATTCGATCTTCTCCACATTGTCTTTTTATTCTTAGATTTGTTTGATTACCTCATTATGTCATCAAGATCACCCTGATTGACTGAATTTCCTTCATTTTTTGAGTTTTTGGACATTTTTATGAGTTTTTGGAAAAGAGCGCTCCCCCCCTGTTGTTGTCAGAGTGCTAGCACTCCCATGTAACCTTACACAGAGTGCTAGAATGCTATGGTGCCCCTTACACCAGAGCGCTACCCCATTTTTGTGAGAAATTCTCCATAATTTTCACTTCTGAAGCTATTTATGCACTTTGGCATTTTATCAGGGTCCCATACTCTCAGTCCATCTTGATATTGGTTTTCAAACACCCTTATTTCTGAGAATTCATCCTCTTTTGTTTGGGATTTTGACATCTTCTTTCCTTGCCTTGAAGCCACTCTTTGTCTTTCTTGACCTAGAGTTAACTTGTTGTTTTCTTCCCCTATATCTGACTGAGTAAAAACTTTTTTGAGGAAAATCCAAAGGTCTGTGAAATTTTCATTTCATCTTTGAGGTCAGCTTTCCATCATTTCTCTTTTGTTTGAGGTTTTTGGTTCTTTTTTGCAATTTGGTTATCTTTGTCCTTCTTGTTTATTTCACGACGAGAGTGTATTTTTTGTTTTGTGTGAAGTTTGCTTCTGATTGTTTAATCTTGAAGTCTGATTGACATTAAGAAGTCTTGCATCTGATTATCATTCACATATAAGCAAAAGGACATATTTTAGTAATTGGTTTGAATATTAGAAGGAATTTCTGAAATTTTTAGCATTGCATCGGATTTGAGTGAGAAACAAATTGATTGAGGACATTGCATATTAGTGTTTGATAGTGAAAACAACTTTCTCTCTTTCCTTTAAATAGCCATTCATCAAAAGAAACGATTACTTATCATCTTCTTGTGCATTTTTGGGAATTGAGTCATCATACCATCAGTTTCATTGTCATACACCCTTTGAGTAAATAACAGCCATAAAATCAACGCTAATTAAAAATTATCTAGAACATTTTTGTTTTTAGGATATTCCACCAACATTAGACTAGGATTAGCACTTTGGATTAGGCTGTGAGTACAACTCTCCAAAGTTTTCAAAACGAACATTAGCATCCTGAGATAGGGAGAGTCAAATCCAATTGTCGTATAGGTTTTCTGGGATCCCCCTCTCACACAGGGGTTACACACGAGGTCGCATTCGGGTGAGTTACGAAGATTATTCATCTGTGGTTCAACTGTTTGTAGTGGTCGGATCATATATTGGGGGTCACTTGAAGGTATACCCACGATTATGTGTGGGAGCCTCTCGAGTTGATTTTGGACTTGTTATCTTGCCCATATGTTCAGATCGGACTGTCGACTATACCCGCCCAAAGGATGACTACGAGTTGGTGTATGTAGTTGCCATAATCCTTAGGTACTTACACGAGGTGACAGTGATGGGAAGTCTCACTGTACTTGGGACAGACATTCATCAAACTCACTCAGGCTCCTTGGAGGGTAAATCCACAATTACTACATGGAGGCTTGCACCAAGGTGAAAGTCTGTTAAGCAGGTCACCATTGTAATTGTTCCACCATATCCTAGCCCCTTCCTGACTTGATCACGTGACGTTGGATTTCATCACCAACTAGTACGATCATCGAGAGAAGTCTTATTTTCTTGGTTTTGATTCCTAGATTTTATTACCGTATGTTGTTTCTTTTTGTTAGTCAGCCCTAGATTTTCAGCATGTACTTTTATTCTCCAAAATTGATCCTGTAGACGATAAAGGTCTTCGTTGATCGCGTAGGATGCAAGGGATACCACCGGAAGGCTACCAAACCTTACTTCCTAACCCTCCAGAAGACAACTACCATGGAGAGGTAGAAAATCAATCTGACGTTGGGAGTGTTGTTACTCCTCAGTTAGACAATCAAGAAGGTGCTTTGGTTACGGTTGATAATCCCACTCCTTGCACTACATCTATGTCGGTAACCCCTCTCGAACCACTTTTACTTCGTTTAGACTCCCCTAGGAACGTCATAGACGAAAAGGTCCCACAATTACCAAAGAGAGATTTTACCGAAACATATATGGGATCCACAGAACCAACCTTTGGTGATGAGTATAGGACTCTTGTTCGTCCTACCACTGCAGTAGATAAAAATCCCACACCTTCTTGTTTTTCATG
>JASDQU010300392.1:0-13907 GCA_032191745.1 Picea mariana
AGAAGTTTTGAAGTAGAGGATTGGGTGTTTTTAAGACTACAACCATACAAACATATGTCCCTCAAGCAAGCCAAGAAGGATAATAAATTATCACCAAAGTACTATGGACCATATAAGGTGTTGCAAAAGATTGGTACTATGGCATACAAATTGGAGTTGCCTGCATATTCACGAGTACACCCAGTTTTTCATATTTCATGCTTAAAGAAGGTTATAGGTGACAAGATCCCAGTTCAAACTATATTGCCAAAACTTGACGAGGAAGGAAAAATCATATTGGATTCTGAAGCCATCACTGACACAAGAATTCACCAGCTAAGGAATAGATCCATTTCAAAGTATCTCGTTAAATGGAGGAAACTATCGGTTGAAGATTCCACTTGGGAAGATGAGTCTTTTATACAAAAGCATCCAAAGTTACTCAAGCTGCGGAGAACACTTGTCTCAAGGGGAGGGGCATGTTAAACCCTTAATAGTGGTTCATTACCCCTTAATTGGGGCATATTACATTAGTGATGTTATTTATTATGTCAGCTTGAGTCCATTAGTTGTAATTGTACCTCCTAGTCTCCTATATATACCAAGGAGACATTTTCATTTGGAATCATCTTGTATTTGGACACTTATGTGGGGTATAAGGAGGTTTCCCCCTCGAAAAGGCTTATTACCTAAAATTCTTTCTTTTTCAAGGCGTTGAGTACTTATTCTGAGGTTTTTCTATGCTATATTGATATTTGGTTCTTAACAGATTAAGAATGTGCACTCCTCTATAACATTTTGATATTGCTAAATATCTTATGCACACTAGTATAATATTTTATTATTGGGTAAATATCGATGTATCTCTCAATTTTTTGTGGCCTTGTGAACAATGTCAATGGAACCTAGTTGAAATGGTGGAAAAATGAGTAGTTATGACATCAACAATACATGTGATTCTAAAAAGGAGCATTGTTTAAATTCACATAACCATGCACATTGGAACCATGAACTATGTTGATGTAACAATAAGCACTATTTTTGGAACCATAATCAATTATTGAAACCATAATATGTTTGGGGAACCATGAGAAATTATTGAAACCACAACCTATGTGGGTGGACACATAAGAATTCTTGTATTACTATGCATGCCATTTGGGGAACCATATACCATAGCAGTGGAATCTTGATCATTACAAAACCATTGTGAATCATGGTGGAACTACCAGTAGTGATTAGAACCATGAAATGTCATTGGAACCAAAAGTATTGCATATGTTACCATACACGCCATTCAAGGAACAATGAACAATGTCAATGGAGTTATGGACATGGTTTACAAAACCAGTGGGGTTGGTGGAACCACAAGAAATGATTGGAACATGTGGATGGAACCAAGAGAACATTGCTTAATTTCATGGATCAATGCATTGTGTGTAAGGAATCATAAACATTGATGGTGGCACTGTAAGCACTCTTGCTATTAATGGTGGTGGCCCTATGAGAAATCTTGGCATTATTGATGGTGTAAGAGCAATTATTAGATCCATAACATATGTGGGTCGAACTATGAGCATTAATCAAGTATAGGGAACCATGTATGTCTTTCAAGGAAATATGAACAATGTCAATGCAACCATGAACATTGTTTACAAAACCAATGTGTGTTGGAGGCAAGAAACGTATCAAAACTACAACATGTGTGGAGAAAATCCATATGTTTGTCCTCAACAAGCAATCCTAAGGCCAAATATATAATCGGTTTATTAACTCCATGTTCAAAACATGATTGTTTTCAATGAAAATCTTAGTCAAAGAAATATGCATCCTACAAGGCTCATAAACCTCATTTAACCTTTTATTGGTTTACAATGTGTTGAGCACTCAACACACTGTTAAAATTATGTAATTTTTAAGGGTACCATTTTCTTTAATTTTGTCTTTGTGCTTTGATTCCCATTGAACATTAATGATTTTTAGATTTTGTTTCTTTTGTTTTAGTGGTTTTAAATGTTTCCCTAGCTTGATATGACTTGTCGCTAGAATGAAGAAGGGATAGTTGATTTAGAGAATGAAAGGAAGCTCTGAACACATAATGTTTCCTAAAAAAAAAACTTTGAAATCACTTTCAAAACTTAAGTTTGTCGATGCCTCATGGTCACCCTTTAAGAATGTCGATGTTGATGCACATCGGGCATTGGCCGAGTCAGAAAACAAAGGTGCAAATGACATAGTTCGTCCTTAAGAGCATCAATGTTGATCAACATCAAGATTCGGCGATGTTAATGAACAAACGCATGATGGTAGACAATAGGAAAAGGCGTATGTCGATGTCGATGAATATCGGTCATTAGCGCCCAACATTGCACATAGCGAAGTCATCCAAGAATAAGTCAAGTATCGATGTCGATAAAAAAATCTCCTGATATCATGACCATCAGATTAGCTCAAGAAGTCATCCCAACCATCAAATTTTTGGGTAAGTCTCATTTGAAAATAGCACGATATTGAGTCACCACTACGGTTAAAACATCACACTATTACATATGACCAAATTTTCCATAGCTTTTTGTTGCTATAGCCACACATATCCATCGCACTTTCCATAAAAGCAAAGACTATTTTTCGTGGAATTTTTTTTGTCTCTATATCCATGAACCAGGTATTCATGGAAACATCGACGACATAAGGCCTCCACATGTCATCATCCTCAATATAGGTTTACCTTAAAAAACATGGCAATAGTGACGAAACATCGTCGCAATAGGGACAAAAAACCGTGCCAAAGTAAAAAACTCACCAACAACTTATGACACAGATGTCATACATGCAACGAAAAAGCATGGAAATTTGTGACGAAAAATCATGGCAATAGCAAAAAAAACTCTTGGTAGAGTAAAAACTCATCAACAACTTACGATGCAGATGCCATATGTGTGACGAAAAAGCGTGGAAAGGTGCGACGAAAAATCATGGCAATAGCGATGAAAACTCTTAGCAGAGTAAAAACTCAACAATGGCTTGTGACGAACTTTCGTCACTATTTCCACGCCTCCTATAGGTTTAAAAAAAAAAATACTACATGAGAATCACTTGTTTGTGATTTTACATGAGACGTTTTGGGAAAATTTTCAATAAAATCTACATGAATAGTTGGAAATATTTGTAGAGAAGCAATATTATCATTTTTTTCATAGCTAAGAATTGGGTGGACTGGTAATAATTTGTTAAATATCTCATTGTATGACCATAATTTGACACCGAGTGAATCAATTATGGCTAAAAGTCTTTGTTGAATGTTATGCTTTGGAATTCATGGTGGAATGTGATCAATCTTTGACCAGAGTACTAGAATATTTCAAGTAAGGACCACACATAATATTGATTGAGTAAATGCATGTGCTATTGAAGATGGTAATGGTGGAACAAGGTATTCTCCCAAGCCTCATCTAGATGGAAGTGTAACCCCAACATGGGAGGTGAAAGTACTTGATGGAGGATTTGGAAGCTCAAGTTGATTGAAATATTGACAATGGTGGATGCAAAGAATGTTGAAATTGAACAACAACCACGACATTAAAATTTCACAAAGATGAAGTAAGAGAAATAAAGTATTTTTGATTAAAAGAGATTAAACATAAGATCAAATAAACTATAAGTGAGTATGACCAATGCTTCCAATATGTAATGAGCCAATTATTCATGATCGAGGTGGTCTGGGATAAGGAGTGGATTATCGATGGCTTGTTACCTTAGAATTGTTATAATAGAAACTAATTACATGAAAAAAAATATTAGAATTTTCAATGTGGCTTGAGTCCATTAAAAGACTCATTGAATCATCCATTCTAGGGTTGTCCCAGGGATTGGATCAATTTTAATACAAGTTAATATTATTTTCTGAGAAAATTTAAGAGCTAGAAAAAGTAATGTACAATAGTAGGGAGTAAGTATGATGTACAATCTATAATATAGAAGGTCATATATAGATCAATTTCCCCATGGTTCCAAGATATACTATTGTTGTGGCTAACCCATTTGTAGGAAAGCTGGATATTGGGGTTCGTGAGAACTTCTAAAACAATAGGTATGATATCCACCATTTCTTATTTCTATAAAAATTTAGTAATATTGTAGCATTGTGAATTGAAACTTATCTTAGGTAAACATTAACGATACAAAGGATTTTTGGGCAATATATACACTAATGGAAAGGTTTGAGAGGAACTTGTCCACAATGGATTCAACCATGGGATTGGATGGGGGACTGTTGGTTTAACAACTTTATTTTACTGTCTGATTTATTGAACCAGGTTTCATGTATTTCGGGTTTCCAACAAAGCCTCTAAAACTATCGTCCCTCCTAGTACACCAGAAGGCAACACAGTACACAGAGTGCACTGCGCAGTCTCACCCGAGATAGCTTTAAATGGGTGGCTGTAAGACTCAGGTGTTTACAACTTAGGATTGAATATGATATAGGGGGTTATTAATACGATCCATCTACTATGAATCATGGTTGCAATCTACTAGTACTCATGGGTGTGCATCTAACCTTCACTATTTATTTCCCAAACAACACAATCGTATTCCATAACAGTGTATTAACTCATTCATTAAGCATAACAATTAACTGTTGAAAGAAAATAAAGATATACATCCATTCATCACATTACACAAATATTACCATGGTTCACCTCCTCCTGGGCTACGTCCACAAATATTTGGCTCTTGGCTCTTTTATTATGGTAGTTTTGCATCTCCAACATCGCGTGCTTACAATTCCCTTTGATGGGTGAGATATGTATGAGGCGAACTAGATCGCACTAGGCTCCAAAACCTGCGATATAATCCTCAGATCTTCCTCCTCTCCTCTGTTCTAAATCAACAGCTTACAAAATTGGTCCATAACCTTATTACATAACACAACAACTCGTATCTAGCTACGATAGATCATTACCAAAGTTCAACTAATACAAAAGCAAATCAACCTCTCTCAGATACCTGTGTATCTTTATTTATAAATATTGGGATCTTCAGCCATTTACAATGTATTAAAAAAACCCTAACCCTACTGACATTAGGTCTTCCTCTCATACACGTGTGTTGTTCTTCCTCCAGCTGTCACTTTCCTTGTGCATGCTTTCTTGCATGAGTACCTGCTATGTTACATTCCAGTGGTTACTTCTGTTTCTACACGCTTTCTTTCCCACGATCATCCTTCTTTCCTCTTTAGCCTGGTGCCAATAGGACCCCAACACTGACATGTGACTTGTCCTAAGTCACCTAATCCTTCTGAGCTTCTTCGATCTCCTTGGTGATCATCTAGAACTTTTCCTTGAGCTCTGCTACTTTTGTCAGTGCCTTTCTTTTTTTACTGCGCGGTGGGTGGTTGACTATCCTTGTACAACTTCAGTCGGATCCCATTGATCATTCCTCTGATTTCTGTGCCTGCTAAATATCTTATCTGTACAACTCCTCCGTCTGTGACATATTTTACCTTGTATGGTCCTAACCAATACATTTTGAGCTTCCCTAGTTGTTGAAACGACTTGCTGTCGTAGAGAAATACTAGATCTCCTTCCTTAAATGTTTTCTTCTTGATGTGGAAATTGTGCCAAGCTTTGTCTCTAGATTTCTGCACTTGTTGATAGAATCCTACCAGGATTCAGTCTTCCTCCATTGATAATAATTGATTAATTCTTTCATGTACTGTGCCTCGTTCTGTCATCTGTGTGATAGTTTCTATGCGTAAGATGGGTACTAAAAATTCTAATGGAACCACTGCTTCTTGGCCATAGACTATCATGAATGGTGTGCGCCCTGTCAACTTTTTGCATGTGGTCCTATACACCCATAATACTGATGGTACTTTGAGGTCCTAGTCATCTCTGTTGACGTTACAGATCTTTGTCAGTGTGTTCTTCAGAATTTTGTTGAAGGCTTCTACTGTGCCATTTGCCTATGGGTGATACGTGTGCTCTTCTAGTGATGAACTTCAAACTCTTAAGTCAGTGCATGGATGGTGTTGTTTATGAAGTGTGTGCCTTGGTCACTCATTAAAACTCTTGGACACACAAATATAGTGATGACTTGTTCAAACAAGAAGTGTGCAGCTGTCTCGGCGCTGCAATCTTTTACTGGTGCGGCTTCCACCCATCTTGTTAGGTATTCCATCGCATTGATAATGTATCTTGCCCGTGTTCTTTTGGATGGTGGGTTACTTTGTCCCACAAAGTCAATTGCCCATTTATCAAATGCCTGTAATGTTACTTGTGGTCGTAGTGTCATCTCGTCCCTTCTGTTGGATTTTCGTACCCTTTGACAGACATCGCATCTCTGACAGTACTCTTTCGAGTCCCTATGAATTGTTGGCCACCATAGTCCTGCACGTAGTACCTTCTACGCGGTAGATTTTCCTGCATAATGATCTCATGCAATTCCCTCATGGGATTTTGCTAAAATTCGTGTCCGTTCGTGCTCTAATACATACCTTCGCAAGATGATTTCTGCACCCATCTTGTATAGGTGTCCTACGATCAATTGATAGTCAGTTGCGCAGACTACCAGGTTCTTCTTTTGCTCAGTGGTATATTCTTGCGGCACAGTACCTATTCTTAAGTACTGGATGATCTCTGCAAAGTAGTCATCAACAATGTGTATTGAGAATAACTATGCATCCGGAAAGGTGTCTTCTAAATTCGTAGGTTCTTCTCCATTTGTGACCCTGGATAGGTGGTCAAGTCCTGCATTTAGTTTCCCTAGTTTAACTATTACTTCAAAATCAAATTCTTGAAATAGCAGTAACCATCGACAGATTATCCCCCCCATCACTGGCTTGTTGACTAGGTATTTCAGAGATGATTGATCTGTAAACATCTTAAAGTGTTTTCCCAATAGGTAATGTCTGAAATTATGTAGTGCATAGACCATATCTAGTCCTTCTTTTTCTGTCGTGTTATAATTTTGTTCCGAGTCAGATAGATTTCTACTTGTGAACATTATCGGGTGATCCAAGTCTCCTACTCCTGGCTGCGCTAAGATATCTCCCAGTTCTATCGCTGATGCATCTACATGCACATGAAATGTCTTTCCCCAGTTTGGAAATACTAATATTGGTGCGATAACCATCCCTTCCTTCAGGGTATCCAGACCGTGTTCACACTTGTCGTTCCATTGATACTTTGTATCCTTCCTTAACAGTTTTTCCATTGGGGCTGTGATCTGCGCATATCCTTTGATGAACTTCCTGTAGTATCCGGTGTGCCCTAAGGTTTCTCTTAGCTGTCAGACTATTTTTGGTGCTAGTAAGTTAACAATGATGGAGATCTTGGCCAAATGCACTAACAAGCCTTGTTTGCATACTATATGGCCCAATAGTATCCCAAACGGTGTTCCAAATATTCATTTCTTGATGTTCAGTGATATATGACATTGTCTACATCTCTCTACGATCAATCATAGCACTTCCACATGGTTTCTCAACAGACTATAAACTGTCTAGTCATCCAAGTATACTTCCAGAAACTGATGGATGAATTCCTTAAATGCTGCGATGACCACTCTGGGGAATATTGCGGGTGCATTCTTCAGTCCAAACGACATGACTGTGTACTAAAAATATCCCCATTCCATTGCAAACATGGTCTTGTGTCTGTCCTCTTGTGCTATCTTAATCTGATGGTAGCCTGAGAATCCATCAGTGAATGAGTAAGCATCATGTCCCCCCACATTCTCTAACACTTCATCCGTGAACGGTGTAGGGAATGGGTCATGTAGGAATGCATTGTTCAACTTCCTCAAGTCGACGCATATCCTAATCCCTCTTCTTTTTTTCTTGTCCTATACTACCATGGGCTTATCCATTCTGATTCCTCAATTGGTTCAATGATGCCAGCTTCGAGCATCCGATCGATCTCATCTTTAACTTTTTGTTTGTATATGGGGTTCAGTCTATAGGGTTTTTGTCTAATAGGTATCACTTTAGGTCTGAGTTGTATATTCATCTCTCCCAGTTCTCCAGCTATACCCTTCATCTCTATAAATGTTGTGGGAAAAATGTCACTATATTCGTGCAACAATTCTGTGATGTTTTCTATTGTTTTCTCATCCCAATAGTCTCCAATGATGGCCATTTTGGGATTTTGAGTAGTCCCGATGTTAACTTTATTTACCTTGATTGGCATGGAAATGACTTCTGATTCTATGGGTGGTCCTTCCACTTCTCTTTCGCCTTATACTTCTTTGATCTGAATGTCGTGTGGGTCATCTTCATCTGGTGCTTCCTCCTATACATGATAACATAACAGTATCTCCTTGACTGTCTGTTTATTCTGTTGTTCCTCTTCTATGATAAATTCTATTTATGTTTTTTCGATGAATATTACTCCTCTGATTCATTTGAGAGTTGCGTCTATGTTTGGGTTCTCATGCTCGAATGAGAAAGTGATTATGAATTTTTGTTGCAATGTCCTCCACGTTGTAGTTCCTTTGCGCAGTTCCTGGTCTGTGTACTAGTTCGCTGGTATGTCCTCTAAAGTATTTATGAAGTGATGAGGCCATTTCTCTAGTGGTGTCATTTTCCATAGCGTTTTACACTTCGCCAAGTGTTCCATTGGTGCCTCTTGGTATTGCTATTGTTTGTTGTATTCCTGTTCTGCGCTGAACCTTATGCACAGTAGTTTCTTACATTGATACCAATATGTAATGGTCTCTTTATGTGTGCCCCACCATCTTGCGGGTGTGGCCTTGAGTGCTAAGTCAAGTGCTAAAAGTCACTGGTTTTCTAATGCTTTGTCTTTGTATTGTGTCAAGAATGTTTCCAAATCATTTAGTCCATGGAAACTAGATGGTTCTCTGAGTTCTGTGCCTACCCATATTACTGCGTGATATATTCTTGCACATCTTCGCGTGGATACTTCGTGTAGTCTCTGCTACCAGTTTTCTAACCCAATGTTTGAGTCTATTGCACATGAAGTAATGCTCTGCCAATTGAGTACCCCGTCTGCAGTTAGGTTTACATAATCCTCATCATGCCAAGTTGTTCTGTACAGCTGGACGATCTCCTCTAAGTCCAGGCAAGTGGGTTCTACGAACCTATCCCCTTCCGATGGATCTAGTGGTGCTATGAACCTGTATTCTCTGGATTCAAATGTCATTTTCATGGTTTTCAAATTGATTATGGTTTGGTTTTCAAACACCCAATCCAGACCAAAGCAGTGTCAGGTAAGGTGTTGTGTCGTCCACTATTTCAATGACTTCAAAGTCTTCTTTAGTGCACACTCCATCTAGATCTACTTTCACTCCTTCCAGTCTACCTATTGGTAGGACTCTATGTTGGTTTGCTAGTTTTAACTGGACATTTGAGTATCTCAGTATTGGCTCGCCCATACATTTCCAGGTCTTCTTGGGTAGCACATTCACTTCAGATCCTAGGTCTAGTATAATGTCTCCCATGTTGAAATCTCCAATGTTAGCATTTAGTCTAACTTCCCTACTTGTTCTTCTTTTGGTGTGTAGGTGATTGACAATTTTTGGTTCTAGTTTTTCTTTCATCTCACTGCTACATTTCTCTAGTATGTTTTACAATATTTTCACGTATGAAGGATCACTTAATACTTTCACGCATGATTGCAAAAATCCTTTGATTGTACTTACTTTTCCCTTGGGCTGTATTCCGTTGGTATGATCCAATGATGATAGCATCTCATATTATGGGGCTTCATTGAATGGTTGCATAGTTGAAGTCGACACTGTGTCCTCCTTCTCAAATTCTTGTATGGATTCCTTAAAAGTCTACTTTTATTTTGGTGCGTCGAACTTCTTTCTTGGTTCAGTGTTATTCTTTACCCATTGGTTCTATGTTGGTTTCTATCGAACTGTGTCACTTCCCGTTTTTCTTTCCTCCATGAGTGACTATATTGATGTTTCACCCATCGTCCCTAGCTTCAGCTGAAATCCACTGGACATTCTGATTGTTCTGGTTCCTCTTTTCCTGAATATTTACTAATAGTGTTGGACATTCCTCTATCTCATGGTCTGATGCGCGACAATACTTACAAGTTGCTGGTGGAAGTGGAAATTCCCATGCATAATTTCCCGATTGTTGACAATTGTGACATGTGACTGGTCCTCTACCGCGTCTGAAACCTCCTCTGGCTCGTCCTCCTCCTCGGTAGCCTGCTCGGTCACCTCTTGGAGTGTTATACTGTGGTGCCTGATTATACTGCATGGTATTGTACTGGGGCTGTGCCGGGTTATACTGCAGCTGCACGTTGTTGTATGGTTGTTGCGCAATATTGTATGGAGCTGGGGCTTTATTGAAATGTGGTGTTGCTTTCCCAGTCATCATTTTGGCATGTACCATGTATGCATATAATGTTCTTTCCTGCATCAGCTCCATAGTTCTTCAATATTTGTCATCGTGGCCTACTGACTTACAAATGGTGAAATATGAATTCTTCAGAACTGTCTGGTATTTCTACATCATTGTGCAGTGATAAGGGTCGTGACCCATTTTCTTGTATATTTCGCACCATAATCCTCCCCGTGGTAGCGGATTTGGCATACCTGTTGCCATGTACTGCATAAATTTTGGGCATTCATTCTTGTGGTGTCCTTTCATCCTGCATGTGGTGCACCAAACGACTTCTCGTTTGTCCTTGTTCTTAGTCTGGTTCAGATGAAATGTTATATTCTTCAAATCCTCCTTCACTTACTTGATAACGGGGTCCGTCTGCTTGTACTGGTTCTCTTCCATTTGCAAGGTTTCCTGCAGATCCTATGCCTACGTTTGAAATTTTTGTTGTCGTAAGGGATATTTTAAGTGTGGGAGTAGTGAGTTGACAAACAAGGGTGGATGTTGCATCTCGGTCATAAGGTATTTTAGTTTTCCCTTTAGTCGCTTGAATCTATGGTCAATCTCCCATACATAATCTCATGGTTTTTGTCTTATCTCGATCATCTCATTCATGTACTGATCCTCTAATCTAGGTGGATATTGGTGGCCACCCACCTTTTCCAACTGGCTCAAAACAGTTTCCTGACAATTTTGGCAATTTACTATTTTTAGCAGTTTTAACTTCCGGGGCCATTTTGAGGGCTTAAATGAAGATTTTTCGGGATCAAGATTCTCAATGTTAGATTAAGGCATGATTGAGCCCCCAAAATGAATCTCATCGATGATATCTTTCCAATGGGCTATCATACACCTAAAACGGAGATCGTATGCAAAAGTTACGACTCTGGGAAGTTGATGTACTAACTTACCCAAACGGGGCCCACGTGACTTTTGGCACTTCATCTCCTAGGGTTAGGTTTTTGGATGTCTAGGGTTTTTGTAATTCCTTTTTATTGTAAAAATGCCTTCAGAGCCTCATTGTAATCATATTCTTGCGAATGAGCGTAGCCATCACATCTCTTCTCAGAGATAAGTTGCCACCATTCCAACAAGCTTGTTTCCACTGCATTTTATAGTTTCAACTTATTTTCTTATTGAATAGAAAACCAATTTACTGTATCTATGTTATTTTATGTTAATCACCTGTTAATAATATATAGTCATTTTTTTCTTCTCATAAAATCTGGATCGCCCTCTTAGCTCGACTTTTGGAACTCATTAATTAGTAGCTTCTTAATATCTGCCAATGTCCTCGTCGTCCCAAGGGCATTGTTTGTGTCTAGACTCATGTAGCAATCTAGTGCGTGGTCTCTTAGCGTAATCACTAGCTACATGAGTTTGGTGTCTTCATCAATGATCTGCTTGGCTTCCCAGATCTTTGCACAAATTAACAAATGCTTCTCAGGGTCTTCTGCTGCTTCTCCTCAAAATTCTAGTAATCTAATAGTGGGATTGTGTCCTGCCATTCTGAATACTAAACTACTTCCTCCTTCACGTGGTGTAGATACTGCTTGAACTGGCTCCTCCAGTTGTTTCTCCTATAGTATATTTACTTCTTGGTGTCGGACTTCCTCCAAACTTCGGTTGTCTAAATGATGGTGTTCTCTTTGTTGTATTAGTCGCACATGGGTTTATGGGTTCCACACTGACATTAATATGGATAGGATGGCTGCCTTCTCCTCCCATTATTGGGCCTCTCATCTTCCTCTCATACATTGCATGCATGATTTCCTCAACCTTCTCCATAGCTCAGAGATCCTCTACCTCTTCCTCATCACTCGCCAAGCCTTCCCTTGCGGCTACAGATATCTTCTTGGTATTCACCTTATATTGGTAGGGTACTCCACTACACGTCGTTCCTGATGACACCAAGATCCACTTGAGTTGGTCGTCATCCATCATGATCGGGTCTATGGGTTCCTCCTTCTTTTATTTATCCTCAACTCCTTCCATTTATCCTTTCTCTGTCAATGTTTCCCCCCTTTCCCCATGCATGCAGGGAAGTTTAGTTGTCTAATTACATTGTCATTACACATTTGTTATATAGAAGTATATTAATAGAAGTATACAAGGATTGAATGTACCTTCCTCTAGGTCCATGTACAAATTCTTTCTCTGTTGCGTTGTATGACTTCATTGTGTCAACTGCAAATTCAGTGATGAAACCTGCCACAATACTGTCAAGCCAAAAGTCTGTTGCGCGGGTGAATTTTTTTTTCACCTATTGTAACTGCTCAATCTGTACCTGAGTCCAATCTAGTTGTCGGATCCAGTTCATTGTGTGGTTATCCTTTAACCTTAGTATCCACTCCTGTAGTAGATGCGAAAAATCACAAAAAAATACTTTGTGTAAATCAGTAAACACGTATTTATCCAGATATTTACGAGGTGTGATTCTAGGGTTTCTATTGTCTTTCTAGGAAAACTCTAGCTCTTTGGTTCTCAACCAACCTTCGATTTTTGCTTTCGTGGGGTTCCAAGGTCTCAACATTCCCTTCTAGTGGCTCATTGGTATTCTTGTTTCGCTTGTTATTTTATCGTTCAATATTTCTCATCTACTCAACCTCTCTTGTTCCTTATAACACGACAATGGAACCATTTGTTGGTTTAACAAATTTATTTTACTATTTGATTTATTGAACCAGGGTTCATGTCTTTTGGATTTCCAACAAAGCCTCTAAAACTGTCGGCCCTCCTGGTACACCAGAAGGCAACACAATACACATAGTGCACTACGTAGTCTCATCGGAGATAGCTTTAAATGGGTGGATGTAAGACTCAGGTGTTTACAGCCTAGGATTGAGTATGAGATAGGGGGTTATTAATATGACCATCTACTACAAATCGTGGTTGCAATCTACTAGTACTCATGGGTGTGCATCTACCCTTCACTATTTATTTCCCGAACAACACAATCGTATTCCATAACAGTGTATTAACTCATTCATTAAGCATAACAATTAATCGTTGAAAGAAAATAAAGATATACATGCATTCATCACATTACATAGATATTACCGTGGTTCACCCCCTCCTAGGCTATGTCCACAAATATTTGGCTCTTGGCTCTTTTATTATGGCAGTTCTGCATCTCCAATGTCGCGTGCTTACAATTCCCTCTAATGGGTAAGATCTGTATGAGGTGAACTAGATCGCACCAGGCTCCACAACCTACTATCTAATCCTCGGATCTTCCTCCTCTCCTCTATTCTAACTCAACAGCTTACAAAATTGGTCCATAACCATATTACATAATGCATCAACTCGTATCTAGCTACGATAGATCATTACCAAAGTTCAACTAATACAAAAGTGAATCAACCTCTCTCTGATACATGTGTATCTTTATTTATATATATCGGGCTCTTCAGCCATTTATAATGTATTACCAAAACCCTAACCCTACCAATGTTAGGTCTTCCTCTCATGCACGCGTGTTGTTCTTCCTCTAGCTGTCGCTTTCCTTGTGCACGCTTTCTTGCATGCGCACATGCTGTGTTACCTTCCAGCTGTTACTTCTGTTTCT
>JASDQU010300395.1:941-12867 GCA_032191745.1 Picea mariana
TGTTGTAATTTTACTTCAGCCACCATATATTTTGAATGTATATTGTCTGTTGAGGTCTTGCTATCGGTTTTGTACCTGGAATCATTATATACATGTTATATTTTTCTTGTTTCATGCAGGTACCCAAACTCTGTTCCTTTGCCTCAACTTCAAAGACATAGGCCCTTTGACTTGGGTAACCAGTGAGAGCGGGGTATATCTTCACCATATCTCTAGATTTCCCATCCTTTTATATTATTGAGGAAGCCTCCCCTAGTTTGGACCTCATCCATCCCTAAAATGTTGGGATCTCCTACTAAGGTGACAATGGTAGGTCATCTTGTTGTTACACCAATTTCACTTACTTGTCTTTGGATTTGCACAAGTACAAATGGTGTGATAATAGTTCCAATGACGAACCTCCCAATGGTCCATTCCTAGATCTGATAACTCTCAAAACTAACCTTCGATGGCTCCAATCACGTTGATGTCCCCAACTTGCTCACCAGATAGCGTCCAAGTCCTTGACCTCTCTCATGGTGAACGGGTGGGACCTACACAGATACACAACTGAGATCTCATCTTACTTACCTACCGATCAAAAACTATCGTTTGACCTTAGTATCTCATCGTCGTCGGCATATGCTTTTGTCCTCACTTCTGGACCCATGCTTGACATCCTCTAATGAACGGTTGGGATATTGCCACACTCAAATCCAATGATTTAGTTCATAGTCGAAGTCAAAAGGGCTTACATCCCCCTTTGGGACCTCTCGTGTCCATCGACCACTCCCCTAAAGACACTTGTCACCACTAGGGACATGTTGGTTGCCCTGCTAGCCTACCTCATTACCATGACATCACCATTCCACTTTTCACTTAATCAGAACCTACAACAATATACGACAGTGATCACTCTTGCCTATGTGCCAATCAATTACTCTCATATCTTTTCGGGTTCATCATCGTCGACACTTCTTTGGAACCAGCGTCCCACTTCTCCAACCTCCTACACCTTGATGACGATGTGATTGGCACCAACGGTCCATATCTTTTCTAGGTCACTCTCGACATATCAATGGTCATCGTCCCATATCAAGGTATTCGTCGTTGTCGGAGATCCTTGATCCAACTCTTGGTCATTTGAACGACTCAACCTCTCGATGAACGATCTCGATCCATTCATTGCATCATCCAGCGGTTGAAAACAATTATAGGATTTCTTCATTGTCAACCATCCCTCTTTCACGAATCTTCTTCTTGAGATTCCTGACAATATTACCTTGAATGCAAGGTTGTGATTCATGCATCACAATGAATCAATGGCTAAGTTTTTTCCCCTGTCATAACACGAGGTTTCCACTAGCTAACAGTCTGAAAATTGAGACTTAGCCAACTTTTGGGATTCTTCAAGGCTCTGACGAGATCTTCAAGAGTTAGGAAAACCACTATGATACCATCAAGGGCCTTTCAAATTCATCAAGGATAATCTTCTTACATATATTGTAATATTTCCACATAAATATTGAGATTTCCTCGAGACTCAAGGTCCTCTATTCCTCACAGAGACATCTCAAACATCATGACACTAGCACCACTGGGTAACTGAAGTTTTTGTCCATATCCTACAAACTTTCCTCCAAAGTTGCAAGGTCCAGAGGGACATAGACTGTCCATACTTATTCATTTTCATAATTTAATAGACCAAGTAAAGACCATAACAAACATTTCCCGGTTACTCAGGGGTTCAATTTCATTTATTATAAGCATTCACATTTCCCATTTAGATCAAATAAATACATATTTACATCATCCATGCACAGTTAAACAGATCAAGTTAAATACTTAATTGATCAAGGAAATTTCCACAACCAACTGATTGAGAAAGGATGCCTTTCCTTCCAACCTTGGGCTATATTGTAAAGTGTCTTCCTACAATATTCCACCTCCATGCCAAGCCATGATACCACACATGGAATGATTCAACTGGTTTTCAAGCTTAAGAAGACCCAGAAAGGTTACTCTCCTTCCTCCTTTGACAACAACAAAATTTGCGCCCTTTCCACTAAGTTCAGGGTCTTTGCAGGTTTATCAAGTAGTTTATCAACTAGATTTCCTCTACACAAGGAATTCGCTTCTCTACTATACATTCCCTCGACAATCTCCCCTTCCAGTGTCGGTTTCTATCCAGTAAGTACCAAGTTGCAACCCCCTATAGCTTCATTATGGATTTGGGTCTTCTTTGTTTCAGGGTGATCATCATAAAGTTGGACAAGCTTCCTATTTTCTCTAAGGAAACCTTTCCATTCTCTTCTATTCTTCAATCTATGCTCATGAACACCTTTGTTCACTGCATCGTTTCTCTGTGAGCCTATTGCTAACTCGTTCTTTTTCAAGTTAGCTCTTCTCAAGATCCTTCATGTTATGTTCTCTCTTTTTCTTTTTTTTTGTGTGTACACCCTCATGTGTGCTCTTTCTTTTAGTATTCTTTTGTCATCTTCTATCCTCTATGTGCACATCCCCATAGCCTTCTCATATGTCTCTCCTTTTGTTGGTTGTTTGTTAGTGTTTTTTCCACCTTTGGTCTCTTCCTCCTCCAATCTTCTTGGGATTCACATGACTTCCTGCAGACACAACCTATAGCCTGCAATTTCCATCTTGAAGGGACGATCCCATGGTGTCCTCTACGTCATGTTACTTCAATTGACCATTTTTTTCTTCAAAATACCAAGACTGTCAGCAATTATTAATTTCCCCAACTACCAGTCTCGTTCCTTATCACAACTCACATGGTTCCATACACATCTGGTACGATGGTAAGTGTGTGTGTATGCCTTGCAAGCATAAATTGGCTTGCTAAACAATCTTCGTGTTTTCTTCATAAAAACATCTCAACTCCACCTTACCCAACCATTCAATCAATTCATAATTCATCAATTCCCACTTGTGTATCATGGCCAGTACTTTCAAGGTTGTTCCCTCTCGATCAGTTTTTTGGTGTTTCATTAATTAAAACACATATGCATGCTTCATAATCACATCATATGAAGTCTTAATCATAATTATAGTTATCAGGGAAAGGAAGGTGTTACATCTGACTCGTGGTGAACCATTTTCCCTAGTGAAGATCCTACCCTACTTTATAACTTGATAAAGTTGAATGTTTTGTTGGTGGGTGCCCTTATTCTTTCCATCCATGATTTGGTTGACTATATTCTATTTAATGAAGTCACGATTAAGTTTTGTGGAGGCCAAGTGTTTTTCCACCTTCATAGGTGTCCAATAGAGGTGTAATATATGATTAAGAAACTCCAAATTAAATACAGGGTGGAAACCAAGGAGAGGGGGAATACTTAATTAAAAATCAACCTCACCCACAACCTTGGTCATGGTGTAAGACCCATATCGAAGTGGTCTCGAGGGGGCTTGTGAGTCACTCTTTCTACAATTGCAACCATCCCTTATCACCAATATGAAACTTATGTGGAACCCAATGTTGATCATGTTGTTGATTATTCAATATTCTTGTCTAGTATGGATTACTTTTATTTATCTCATTTATGATGGATGTTTGTGGTAAGAACCAGATTGGTTCTTTACATTGGTATTAGAGCTTTGTTGTTGATCTTGGCCATTCTCCATATAGGCTTCTAGCCACACTGAAAAATATTCAAAGCTTCTCTAATATTTGGGTCATATTGACCACAACTAGCCCTTGGCCATTCATGACACAAGTTTACGTGAAGGAAGGAATTATTTCGTTGCACATTGGAAGAATAAAAACAATAAAAATAAAAAATTGTCACTACAAATAAAAAAACATTACTAGACTATGAAATATTTTTCCGGTTGCAAAAGTTAGAAGAAATTAGGAAAAAAAAAAAAAGAGGAGAAGGAAAAAAAATATAACAAAAAAAGAAAAGGATTTTTTAAGGTGCACGTGAAGAAGTATAAGTGCACCAAGAGTTTGAAGGAAAGATTCCACATTGGGCATTAGTTAAGTTAATTATCATAGTGTAGAATATGTTTCTGGATGAACACTGTGTAATGATGGCACTCCACCCATAATCAGGGACAACATAAAGATCATGTGTAAGAAGTAAGTGTCAAGATCTTGTATTTAAATATAAGAAAGTGGTCATTAAGTAAGCATTAGGTAAAGAAATGACAAAGTCAAATTGAACATTGATATTAAAAAAGAAGAAATTAATTACCATGGCTTTTGAAATAAATAATTAGTGGAAAAAAACAATTACCAAAATATCAAAATGATTGTTAAGATTGATGAGTGAGAAAAGAGGTGGAAGGAAGTAGGAATTAATGTCAATAATATAGATAATATAGATAATATAGAGATGAAATGATAATTGTAAAATCTCATAATAAATTGAGCATTGATATTAAAAAAAAGAAATTAATTACCATGGCTTTTGAAATAAATAATTAGTGAAAAAAGCAATTACCAAAATATCAAAATGATTGTTAAGATTGATGAGTGAGAAAAGAAGTGGAAGGGAGTAGGAATTAATGTTTTTTTTTTTTTTGTAAATTAGAGTATTATATTGATTCCTTTCAAAAAAAATTACATATGTTTGTGGTGCTACTAGCCAAGTGATCGCAGTGCCCAGAAGGGAAACCACTGCACTAGATGTCCAAATCTAGTTTGGCCAATTGTCCAAAAAATAGCATGGCTTCAGTCATGCCACTGAAAATTAACTAAACTATGAGGCCACGTAGGGCCGAGGTGCATAGAATTGCAGAAAAAACTAAGAAATCACAGTAACGACTCTAAAAACCTAGACCAAGACGCATTCCTGCGAAAACCTGCTTCGTCGGTGCTTTGCCTTTTCCACGTTCTGCCATGGCTTGTTGAAGATCCTACATGAACATCATTAGGGCATCCACTCTTCTCCAGCGGTTGGTTTCCCTTTGTTGTGTGTCGAGCGTTGCTGCGTTAATCTCCTCCAAGTCTTTTTTCATCATTTTAATAACCTTCGGGTCTTTTTTCATCAAATTGATAGTCTCCAAGAGTTTTTTTCTGTCCGTGCACTTATCACAGGAGAAGTTGGGGTGGGTGTGGAGTGAGGAGGAGGAGGAGGATCTCAGAGGGGAGTTAGGATGAGGGGTGGTGAGAGGGGGGTGAGAGGGGGATGGCGGGTAAGAGGGAAGTGGAGGGGGTGACGGAGGTGGAGGTGCAAAGCCAAGCGAGTTCCCATATAGATCGAACCACTCGACCGTACAGCCGTAGGGGTTCGAGAGAGGGGAGAGGTCGCAAGGTGGTTGTTCGCAATTTGTCTGGTCGCAGGGTAACTGGTTCAGGCCGGGCACGAGGAGGGGTGCCATAGGAGGAGCTTTGTCGAGGGGTTGGGCTACGCAAAGGGCAGGGAAATATGGAATATCTTCAAGGGTAAGGTTTGTCGGGAGAGCCTACGGGAGAGGGTTTGCTTGGAAATCTTTTGGGAGCACTGCAAGAGGAGTGATCGGTTCATCCTGAGCCTCTGAGGTAGGCAATTTTCTTCCATGAGCTAGTACCAAGTTGCTCTGTGCTTTGGCTTTCCACGGGGTCGTGGCATGGTGAGGAGCGAACCCCGAAGCCTAGCTAGAGTCCACAAGAGGTCGCACCAGAGCTCAAAGGCTGGACAGAGGGATGGGAGAGCTCTGGAAAAATGGTGCTTAGTAATGCTAACAGGGAAATGAGGTTCCGGAGACCCCATCATGTCCAGAAGAAGCGGGAGCTAGGGTGTGAGCTGAAGCGACAGGAAGGAGCATCTACATGGCTTCATGAAGGCGCACGAGTTGCATAGCTCCCCAAGCGAGTGAACGTCGATTCCCAAATGCAAGAAGGAGGGTGGCGGCAGGTAACATAAAGGCCAGAGGTGATTGGGGTAGGGACGTGTATAACGTCGTACGCCAGGTGGCTGAGGAGGTGGCCAGGTGGCGACAATATTCAAAGGAGTTGACATGTCAAGAGAGCACCCCATCCAGGGAGGAATTAATGTTAATAATATAGAGATGAAAGGATAATTGTAAAACCTCATAATATGATCATGAAGATAATTAATATGGCTATAATGGTGATGGCGTAGAGTAATATTTAAAAAGTGTAGGTTAATATTTACACTTTTACTTCTTTACTAATTTTTAAATATTAATCTACACTTTTTAAATATTAGATTTTACAATTATCATTTCATCTCTATATTATTAACATTAATTCCTACTCCCTTCCACCTTTTTTCTCACTCATTAATCAATTTGACTTCGCCTTTTGAAAACCATGTACCACCTTTTTTTCTCACTCATCAATCAATTTGATAGTGTTCATCCATAAAAATACACTAGGGCTTCAAAGTGTGAAAGCTTATACTCTCAAGTTAATTACCATTTAAAAGGTAAGAAAAGGTAATTAAAAAAAAAAAAGTTTCAAAGAAAAAGAAAAGTGAATATTTTATTTTACATTTGAAGATTTACTAGCTCATGGTTTTGGAAAACCATTAGCCCGTGGTATTCCATACCACACACATATATAAAGAATTATCTGTGAAAATGAAACACAGGTCGTGTTTGTTGAGCCCTGGTCAAGAGTATAAAAAGGAGTATTTAAAGGCTCCTAAGATATTTAAATTTTTTAATTGGTGAAGTATTTATTAGTGGAAAAAGGAAGTATGTAGAAAAGGATTTTAAGAATATTAAAAATAAAAGTGATAAAGTTTAAATAGTTATTATTAAATTTTATTCGAGGATCTTTTGCATTCAATACATTTAATCATTTACTTACTTTTGAAGAAGTACGAAGTGAACTATGACAACTACAAATAATCCTACAATTTTGACGAAATGTCCATTTTGTGCAATAAAGTTTAATTGTCAAGAATCCTTTAGAAATCAAAATTTTAATTGCACAAATTGTCAAAAACCATTTATTCTAACAGAAGATCAAAATGACTACAAGAAATTGGAAGATGAACTAGCATATTATAAAGAGACCAATAGAAATTTACAAAATGAAGTTGTATTGGAGAAACTTAGGAGTAAATTATATTATTTCCAAGCAGAATGTAATGAGGAGTTCCATGCACAAATTAAAGACAAGAGACAAAAATATGAAAAGACCTTACTAGAACGAATTCAAAAAATCTCTCGCCTAAAAGATCAAAATCAGAAGTTAGAACAAGCTAATCAAAATCTTATTAAGAAATTATCAGAGAAATATGAAGAGAATTGTTGTTTAAAGAACCATAATCAAAGCTTGGTTACACAAATCGAGAAGTTGAACAATGAGAAGAGATAAATAACAATGACCAGACCTGTTGAGCGATTTCTTGCTTGAGATATCCTTTCCTTGGTACTTTTTGCATTTTGAACCCCTTAATTTGCCTTTTGATACCTAGTTACCATTTGAAGTCGCCTTTATAAGGTTTCAAGCTTCATTGCTTTTTTTTTACTAGGCTATTGTCATTTATAATTTGGTGCATTCAGTCGCATCCGCACAGGGGCCATTACCATTAGAGGGTCGTTTATTTTTAGTAGTGGATAAGATGATGGATGTTATGGCCCAATCCCTTAAAAATATCTTGATATTAGTAATGGATGTTGTGACCCAACTATTAACTATGGAAGAAACCACCACTATCACTTAAGTAGGATCTTCCCTTGTTTTAGTAATGGAGGAGGTACACCACAAGGGAAGCTTCCCTACTGACCTTAAGGGATCAAATAGAAATTTTCGTAGCCAAGCCTACCACCCCCTGTCTTGATCACCTGTTATTCGGTCTAGGTCTAGGAAGGAAAGAGAGGTTGCAGAGGACATTGTTGTACCTGCCCAGAACAAGAACAATTTGCAGTATATATATATATAACAATTACCAAGCTTAAGTATGCAACAATGACCTCTCTTGACACTAGACAAGTTAGATTGCTATGGTTGTTGCAAATTATGACAATAAACAATTTTATAACAATGATAAATAATTTGCAACATCAACAAGAATTATTGCTCAGAAACACCACAATTGACCATAAAAAGTAAGCATTCAACCAATATAATATTATCCAATTGTTAGAGGTGATTTATAAATAAATTAAGTCACTTGTAAGTATGTGCATGTAGCAAATAAAAGTAGTTTTTTGTGGCTATAGTAGCAAACTTTTTTAACAGCAACAATAATTATTGTGAGTTTTCTAGAGTTAGGGTTAGTAGAGTGAGTAGAACACTTGCGACATTTAGAAAAATGATTTTATCAACTACTTTCACCACAAGACTGCTTCTAGATCAGTGGCATTACCATTCTAGGGCCTATGGGGTCTCAAATGCATCCAAGCTTGAAGATTAATTTATTTGAAACCAAAGAGATAAAGTCAAACCCTAAGGTCCAAGAACGTTTGGGCATTAGGCTTTAGACTTTGAAGAAAGGGTATCTAGGGTGCAAGCATATTTGGTCCCTAAATGTCGTTTTCCTTTCTTGTAGCTTCAACTAAATCAAAGATCAATTGTTTGGGGGTAAAATCCTAAGTGCTAGCAATTTAGGGGTTTAGGATTCTAACCCTGGAAAGTATGTTTCATCAATTTAGACAAATAAAAAGTTGTAAAGGGAAGAAGCACTTATGTTCCCTTCAAGKTTTCAACAAAATAATATTTCTAGCAACAAAATAGCAAATTCATCATTTACATCAACAAAATACCATAGAATTGTAGAAAATTACTTACTTTATCCATGAAACCAAGAGAATAAAGCCTACTTGCARAAATATCCATCCAAAATCATCAAAAGCATCCACAAGAGACCATTTCCAAGCATAACACATGAGAGAGAGACACCAAGAAGGCTGAAATAACAAAAATGATAGAAGTATTACCCCACAAATGGTGAGGAATCATGATGAAAATGAAAAAGGCTAGTGACAACCTAACGTAATTTGTCCACAAACATAAAATAACATTGATGCAGGTGGGGTCGACCCCTCATTTAACACTTTACAAAATGATAAATGCCAAAATACATCATAAATGAGCCACACGTGTGAGACGTCGAGCCCTCGTAGGGAAGGAAGAGGCCTCCAAATGCCATGTGTCGCCAATCAAGAGAGAAGTGGGAGAAAGTGATGTCTCTCCTCACCCAAATTCATGCCAACCATCACCAGTACTCTAGGTATCTACCAAACCCTAGCTCCATCAAACCCTAAAAGATGACATCATCATCAAAATAGGGCCAACGTCTAGGATCCAGGTGTTGCGTCTGTTAGCTCCCAAAATGAAACCGTCCTTTTGGTCGAGTTTTGTGGTGGATAGCATGGCTATCGGTAGTTTCCTCAATTCATTTTTGAGTTTTTATAACTGCAAAACTTAGGTTTTGGTTTTTGTCTTAGAAAATAATATGACCCATAAAAGTCTTCTTTTCAAAATTTTCATAATTCACTTTCAACAGCTAATGTGTGTCCAAAAGTTGAGTGTTAGCTGGGGAAAGTGGTGACTTTCAGTAGCTAAGGAGTGCCTCTCATAGGTCTGTGTGCTGTTGAAAGTGGTGAATTTCAAAATATCCAAGAATCAGTATCGTGGGTCGTGCGCTGGTGAAAGTGCAGACTTTCCATAGCTACGGAGCAGTTCTTTCAAGGTCGTGCGCTGGTGAAAGTGGAGACTTTCCAAAGCTAACGGGGGTTTTCCACAGGACCTTGCGCTGGTGAAATTGGTAAATATCAACAGCTAAGAGGCGTTTTCCACGGGCCGTTGGCTGAAGAAAGCGGGAATCACGTGCGTGACATCCACGTCTAAAGGCAAATGATTATATGATCATTCCACGTCAAGCAAATCCAAATCATGCGCTGATGAAAGTGGGTAATGATGGAAACTCAACTTTGCACGTCAAAATAGGATTTCGATGCGAATCTGGCTCAGAAACTCACGCTCCACAATCATGGCATCAGGGATGGCAACTTCGAATTCAGTGGTGCAGGTACAGAGGATGTACTGTCGGCCTGACAACATCAAATCAAATCGTTGTTTCCATATCACACATCGTTCATGGAGGTCTGTTAAAGTTTCAAATGTTTTAAAACAGAGCCGATTCCCGAAGTGCTTTCGACAGCGCAGAACCTCGGCTCGAGCAGCAGTTGTAGGGGTTAATATACAGGATTGTTGGGATTTTCGAGCTACAGAATGGCGAGGAGACGCAGCGGTTCTCTTCTCAGAAGAGAGTTGGATAGCCTGTCCTTTTTACAGACACATCCCGAAGTCCAGAGACATTTTTCAAATACAGGGTGTATTGAATTTGTTGAGAGGTTGCAAAATGATTGCCACCAGTCTACAGCAAAAGCTTTTGCCAAGACTTTCGATGGGAACAAAGCTCTTGTTGGGTCCATGGAAATTAAAGTAGATGAAGATGCCATTGTTGCAGCAACAAGCCTACCAAGAACCGGTCAGAGATGGTTTAAAACCACTGCTCCCAAAAAATTGGATTTCAGAGCTTATTTGAAAGAGGGGTACAGGCACAAGGCATGGAAAAAAGGTATGTTGGTTTCCTATCTAGAAGAAGAATGGCAGGAGTTGTTCAAAGGCATCCAACTGTACATTACCTCGGAGGGCGGGTATGATAAACTTATGATGTATCACATCAAACTCTTAGACCATTTCACAGGCAAGACTCCCCTTAATTTACCTTTTTTCCTACATAAAAGTTTGACTAAGGTTTGCAAGAAGATTAGGGCTCGACCCTTGAGCATAAAAATTACTCTATGCCACTTCGGCCTCATAAAATTAATCATCCTGGAGGAATTGAAACAGCAGGGAAGGAGTTGGGATCATTTTCTATTCTGGGAGGGTTTTGAAACACAGACCCATCCTACAAATGAACCAGGGAAAGGTTCAAAGAAACAGTCTTCTCCTCAAAGTAGTTCAAGAAAAAGAAGGCCCCTGCCAGGACCTACAGAAGACGGAATTTCTGGAGCAAAGCCCCACATGTCAAAGAAAAGGTTAAACTTTGAGCAGACCACAGAGAAAACCACAAATCATCCTACAGAGCAGAGTACAAGGAAGAATATATTAAACTTACCCTATTCAGACTCAGAATCGGAGCAACAAGATCAATGCCCTGTCACCAAAAATCCTGAGCAGTCAACTGAGTGTACACAAAACTATGAGACCTTCACTCATACACAAGAAGGAGAAACATCAAAAAGCTCCAAGTCAAAGAAGTCTCAGAAAATCAAGCATCTGAAAGAGGTAATTGCCCAACAAGAGGTTTTGGAACGGGTTATCAAAGGAAGGTATAAGAAGTTGTCTGAGAACTTCGAAAAAACTAATGCTGCATTTGAGAGATTGGCTAGGGAAAGTGTTAAAGAGAAGAAAAGAAAGAAAAAACTCACCAAAGATTACAATAGCCTGTGGTGGCTTGCCAAACACCTTAAAAGGTAGATAAGAAGGTTAAAACAAAAGCAAAGACAAAAATCTCATCCAGACCTGAAGGTACTTGCTCAAGTCGTTGTTAATATGCAAGGTGAGAAATCGGAGACACATTGAGTTTTGATGAAATCAAAATTTTGGAGGTGAAAACTCGTTTTGAGCGCAATCAGGGCTTTCACTAGCGCAAAGCGATATTTTATGACCCGTTAGCTGTGGAAAGTGGCGACTTTCAACAGCTAACCCGCGAAAAATTAAACGAGTTAGTTGTTGAAAGCTGGAAAAGTATTTTTTGAAACCAAGAGCAAAACAGATCATTTTGAACAGGTTATGAAAGAGTTTCAGAGTATCAATGGACTATCAGATCGCATGAAAAGGGCTCAGCATCAGAGGTTCGAGAGAATTTTGGCAACCACATGCAAAACCATTTCCTCAAAAATCGACCATGAACGTTGGGGAGATCCAACTGTCAAGACAGGTGTCCTGCCATTCTTCACCACATTGCAGATACCAGGAGCTGAAGGATGCAGATGGCGAATTTTGGAGATTGAAGAC
>JASDQU010300396.1:1586-13982 GCA_032191745.1 Picea mariana
TCAGACTACATGGTATGCCTAAAGAGATCGTGTCTGACAGAGACACGAAATTTACTTCCAACTTTTGGAAATCCTTGATGGTTAGTCTAGAGACCAGATTACTGTTTAGCACAACCTATCATCCTCAAACCGATGGACAGGCAGAAAGAGTGAACCAAATATTGGAAGACATGCTAAGAATGCATGTAATGAATCAACCCAAAAAGTGGGAAGATTACCTGCCACTGGTGGAATTCGCCTACAACAACATCTACCAAGAATCCCTGAAGATGAATCCTTTTGAAGTCCTCTACGGTAGGCCATGCAACACTCTAGTCAGTTGGAGTAACCCAGTAAACAGAATTACTATTGGACCCAACATGTTGAAAGAAATGGAACAACAAGTGATTCAGATAAAATAAAATCTAAAGGTCGCTCAGAACAGACAGAAAAGTTACACCGACCAAAAGAGAACTCGAAGAGAATTCAATATGGGAGACCATGTATATCTCAGAGTTAGGACCAGGAAGAGTTCCCTGAGGATGGGAGCTTGTGCAAAGTTGGCACCTCGGTATTGCGGACCCTTTGAAGTTCTAGATAGAGTGGGGCCTGTAGCCTATAGGCTAGCACTTCCTCCCACAGTAAAAGAACATAATGTTTTCCATCTTTCATTATTGAAGAAATATGTACATGATTCTAATCATATAATTGACTGGTCTATGATCCAGGTGGAATCAGAGGGAGAATTTTTGCCAGAACCTCAATGCATACTGGACAAAAAGGAAACCCCACTCAATAACTAAACCATTTCACAGGTCAAGGTGCAGTGAAAACATTTTGGCCCATATGAGGCTACATGGGAAATGGAAGATGCCATGAAACATGCATATTCGATTTTGTTTACTTCTATACATACATGTCATATTGATAGATAGAACATCGAGGATGATGTTCCTTTAAGGGGGAGGGAATTGTAACATCCTGTTTCCCCCAGTCTCTAAAAATAACTATATTGGCCAAGAACTATGGCAAACTCAAAGATGTGAATGTTTGATTTGACGGACCTTTGTATAAAAGGTGGATGAATGTAAATTGTGTTATGATTATGTGTTGCATGACTGCTGGGAGGGGGATGTGCTAAAAGAGACCACGATGGCTAATGAGAGGTGGTGGAAGGGACCTGGAATGGTTGTGTTAACTTGCTCGAGCCTGTACCGTACTGGTTTTTACTTGCTCAAAGACTAAAGCAACTCTCTGAACTTGGAATGGATTTATCATCAGATTGGTAGGTGGGGAGGCTCCTCAAGAGTTAATGAGGGGATGCGGTTGAACCTCCCATCCGTAACAGCTCCCAGACTTGACCACAAATGGGGAAATTCATGCCACATGCAATCTTACAGAGAAAAGGCAAGAGAGGAAGTGTGGTAAGGGAGAGAGAGGACAACATGCGCGACAGAGATCGCAGAAGAAAACTGGAGAAAACTATGGAAACACAGAGAGTTCTGAACATAGGAGAAGGAGAGTAACCTTCATCCTTGACTTCTGTTGAGCTGGGAGTAGGAGACTGAATCTCAAGCATCGTGGTCTACCTCGGGGGTGGCTAGTAGTAAATCCATTTGGAGTCACTGAGCCTACGGTTGGGTGGAAATGAGCACCCCTCTTAGCAGTCACATCATACCTGGTGTTTCTGATAAGTGTTTATATCTTGTATCTTGAATTGAATATCCTGGACGCATGCTCATGTTTATACACTCATAAATGGTTTTTGTATTGAAGTGTTTGCCTTGTGTTTTGATCAAAAATAATGGATGCATGCTTATGCTCATATGACCATAATCGGTTTATGTATAGAATGAATAAGTTCATAATACAAGTCCGTTCCCTTGAGATTTGTTCCATCTACTTGACTCACGCTATGTCTTGGTTTGATTTCCCGAAGGCACCTCCTTCCAGGAAGTTCCCTCGCATTCTAGAGCCAGAGTGAGTTTCTTGAAAAGACTACCATTTTAGTAAACCCACGAGTTTACTTTACCCCTGACACAGAGTTCATAGCTCGATGAATTAGGAAGGATTTTTAGTTAGGTCACCAAGCCTAGGGATAATTACCCAAGAACCCATTGAAGGATCATGTGATCTGAGTCTAGAAACTTTGTACAAGAGAGAGTAGTTCTCTCAGGTTTTCGGCGTTTCGGCACCCGGGAAACCAAAGGGTAGGACCCCTCATTTTCGCAAGTCGTGAAATCCCGGTACTCAAAACCCCGATGCACTCTATGGATGAGCTAGTTTAGCATGAATAGGTTTCTGTGTTTCTGCACCCAAGAAACCAAAGGGTAAGACCCCTCATTTTCACAAGTCATGATATCTTGGTACCCAAAACCTCGACGCGCTCTGTGGATGAGCTGGTTTAGTGTGAATAGGTTTTGACATTTCAACACCTGGGAAACCAAAGGGTAAGACCCCTTGTTTTCGCAAATCATGAAATCCCAGTACCCGAAACCCCGATGCACTTTATGGATGAGTTGGTTTAGTGTGAATAGGTTTTGGTGTTTTGGCACCAGGGAAACCAAAGGGTAAGACCCCTCATTTTTGCAAGTTGCAAAATCCTAGTACCTGAAACCCCGACACGCTCTGTGGATGAGCCGGTTTAGTGTGAATAGGTTTCTGCGTTTCGGCACACAGGAAACCAAAGGGTAAGACCCCTCATTTTCGCAAGTCATGAAATCCCAGTACTCGAAACCCCGACGCGCTCTCTGGATGAGACAGTTTAGCGTGAATAGGTTTTGGTGTTTCAGCACCTGGGAAACCAAAAGGTAAGACCCCTCGTTTTCGCAAGTCCTGAAATCCCGGTACCTGAAACCTCAACGCACTCTGTGGATGATCCCTAGGTCATAGGGCAGAGTCATGTGGTAGAAGGAGGAGATAGGTGCTAGCAGTTAATCAAGGGTCAAAACTCGGGAGTCAACATTTCGGGTCTCGAAAGAATCTGGACCGTCCATTTGTAGGGGACGTGTGGTGAAGGTCTAAAGCCACCGGGGTTCCAGACATCAGAGGAATAGGAGTGAATACCCCACCAGAAATATTGAAAGATAGAATTTCAGGATTTAATTTGGGTTGTTGATCAAGCCAATGATCTGGATCGTAGATCCAGATGACACTGGGCTTTCGAGTCCTGGGGATTAAAAAGAGAAAGGAGGAATGCTTGCATCGCGATTGCTCAAATCGCGAAACCCCACAAGAATTTAGAGGATTAGCACCAGGTCATAGGATTGATCATATGAAAAACGACTGAAGGGAGGAGATAAGGATCTGTGAGACCCTTTCGGGTTTCGATATTTTGAAAGACAGAGAACAGGGGAACGCTTGCATCGCGATTCCCTGAATCGTGAAATCCGAAAGAACCTTTTTGGTAAGGCTTTTGGTCATAGCCAATGATCACATGGGGGAGGATACAGGAAGGGAGGGTCTGTGCTAGGCCCCATAGAAGTTCGGGGATTCAGTCCCTCGAAGAAAAGACAAAAAGAAAAAGAAAATCTTAGTTGTCGTAGTGGGTGTGTGACACTTACTGGGAAGGATTACTGGAAGTGGCACATGAACAACCTTTCATAGGATCATAATTGTATTGATTCCATACTATTTTACTTTGAATATCTTATATGCTTGGGTCGATGGACACTTCAGTGTTATTTACTTTAAGCTTACTAGAACTGGATTAATTTAAGTGGCTGGCACAAGAACAACAACCTGTTGTGCGTGGGATCATGCCTGGAAATAGTCAGTCAGACCTGTTGGATTAACTATTGCCTCAATTATTTAATCTTACGTTCTTGGATTGGTGTTCACTTACTTATCAACCTACTCTACTTCTGCTAATGCGGTGAGATTGAAAGAATTACTTAAAAGGAGAATGCTAAAAGAATGTCTCCAACATTTGGCTTATCACAATAAGACCTCAGTTTTTCCATCAAACAAAAGTTTGGATCATATTTAGATAAGGCTCCCATTCCATTTATCACTAATAATAAGATCAATAAGACCTTTGAAAGACTCTGTAGAAGCTATGAAGGAGAAATACGCAAATTTACAGAGGCGAAGCTAATTGAGAAAAAGAACCAGATAAATGATGTCCCAACCTAAGAAATCCACTTATTTCACACAATTCTTTCAGTTATGCCTGATATTTTTCACTTTCCATCGAAGGGCTCTCCCAACGAACCCAACAGTTTGGAAGATATTTCATGGGAATCGGTTTTAGACTGGTGTATCCCATAAGCATCCCATATCTGATTCTGAAGTACTACTACAAAATTTTATTGATTCCATGAGTACGAACTATAATGAGGAGGACGTTAGAAGGTTGGGAGGCAAGGTAGCTCCAGTCTTTCCGGTTCAAATCCGGGTGACCTTGATAAAAGGAAGATAAAAGTAAGGCCCAGAAAGGAAGGTATAACATTGTCGTATCTCGGTGGAATAGTTGAACTTGAAAGATATTTATGTCTTATCATGGTTTTGGTACTTCGCGTTCTGGACCCATTTGAAGAAACAAGGCCCTATCAAGTAGTTTGGGCTAGGTGCATACTTCATTTTCTAGGCAGACCCAATAAGTAACATCCTTTCCCTCCTTAGGTTGAGCAATAACTTCACGTATCTTGCACCTTTAGTCGAGAAAGCAAGAAAATCACTGGGCCTGGTAGGCATGTATGGCATGCTCATAAGTAATATGCTTGACTGGTAAGTAGATAGAGGCTGCCTAGCTATGCATATCCTAACCCTTCAAATACATAGTTAGTTGCAAAATGAAATCCATCTTGCATATAAGGAAGGAAACCAATCCCTCTTATTTGCTCGTTCTGATTGATGATGGAATCAACATAGAATAAAATCATTTCAACTTACAATCTTCCCCTCAATACCTAAATCACCCCACAGAAAATAGTACCTTTATTTCTTTTACTCCTACTCTGTTAAGTCTCCACACCAATCCTCCTAGCCAATATGGATCTGTTTGTGGGGGCCCCTCTCTCTCCCTCTTAATTCTATCTTCTTGCCTCCTTAGCGGTGGCTCATTCTCTCTATTATCCTTGCCCTTTAATGGAGGGCACACTCTCTTGTGTTTATTATCCTTTCCCCCTTAGTGGCTTTCTCTTGCCTTCCACCCTCAATCCGGTGGTCTTCTTGGCATGTTCACTCCGTGCCTTCACTCGGGATTTTATTTAAATGAGGGAAAAAATGTAAAAAAAGGGTCTTAACTATGAGAAGCAAGTTTAGCAATTAGTGCCAATACATGTATCCTATTTTTAATATACATAATTACGACGCAGGAAAGAAAGCGAGCTCTTCGATCCTTGTTGTCCCCGTACCTCAGGTCAATACTATCAAATTGAAATATAGGACCATATACCTATTGATTGATGTTGGGATAAATGGAAAGGCTGCTTGGGTTATCACATGAAGCTGGATAATAGTACCTAAGTAAGGGCAATGGCATTTCATTAACCAGGGATTGGGTCATGGGAAGATACCAAACAGATCCCTATGGATTTTTGTGGGGGGATTACAAGGCTGGCAGCTGGGATTATTGCAGAACCCCCATGTTTGGAGACAAGGTTGAACATAGACAATAGAAAGGTTGATCCCACTACAAATCATCATAGAATTAAAGCTTGCAGAACGGTTTCGGACAAAGTGCTATGATACATAACCATCCCCATTTTGTTGGAACCCATAGCCAGAAGGTATCGTCAGATGAGGAACAAAGTGTTTTATTTGTCCTGGGCGGAAATCGGATCACATAAGGAAGGGGCATAGCCATGGTAAACCACCCGATTCATTCATCTGTTGTCTATCCCAATTAGGGAGACCTATGATAACGAGTGGCATTTCAAAATAACATTGCATTAAAAGTCAGGGTAAACTGGGTCTACCTTCACCCAAGAAAGAGTGGGGATTGAAACTTAGGAATGCCAGAAGGAATTAGCTCCGTTAGAGGGTGGGGTCTATCTACGTTCAGTATTAAGTCCTCCGAGAGGTAGATTCATATATTTTGGAAGGGAAAGTGAGGGCTCCCTCCGATAGTAATGGGGTATAAATTATTTCAATCCATGGCGAGAGATTGGATCATCATAAGCGCATGGCTCCACCACAAATGAAATCCCATTCTTTCCATCGGTCAACAAAGCCGCCCCCTATCCTAGTCATATTCTCTTTCAAGTTCGGATTTCAATTTCATGTGATGCATGATTTGAATCCTTCCTCTTATTATTCTTTGAATAATCATCGGCTTATTTTCCTCCCCTTCCTTTGACTACTTCTGTGATTGGTCTGGATCCTTGGAATTATGCCTGCATGATCTCCTCTTCTATTATCTATTCTATTTGGTTCCCCAATGGATAAGTTGAAAATAAGATTAAGAGGAAAAGGACTGAGAAATTAGTATTCTGAACACTTATTTCCCCAGCACACTAACTCATTTATATATAACATTGTTTCTATTTCATTCTTATTCTTGATGTTATTCCTTACATTTAGATAAGTGAACTAGATTTATTCTCCTCTCCCAAAATAAGGAATCAAGCGACTACGTTCCTCAAAGAGATCTGCTCAGGTAAGGTCCTGGTTGGTCAACCCAGCTAGTGAGTTTCTAATCAACCCCCTTATCTAATGGTTGGCCTTTATGGGAAGGTCAATCCTTCGACAATGCTGCTATTATATATGTAATTATGCAATTTTGAAAGTGTTAGCATCCAAGGAAGCTTATGAAAATATTTCTGTATTCAATAATAAAGATTATTGGGCCCCTACTATTAATTAAAGGAAATGGGAAGGTGGAGGAAGGAGTACATAGTGAACAGGGTAGGAAAGAATGAATAGTGAATCCGGGTTTTTACGGCTCTCCCCTTGATTAGTGCTTTAGAACTGCCTCATCACCATAGCATCAAATCGGGGCTTCCTGTAAGATTGGTACTCCAATACCGGTAGGAAAGCATTGTTACTGGAAGAATGGGGAGTTACTTGAATAAAAGGGCACTTGAACCTAGTCCATCGGTCTAGTTTCGATGTGACTATTAGGATAATTAAGAAACTACCCAAGTGGTGGCCGACGCACCTTGATTTGGTGTGTTCACATACATGTTGCGTTTATGCCTAACCTGGATAAAAGGTAGGGCTTCCACCTTTTCCCCCTTATTTTCTTTCTTAGAACAAATTTGCGTTAGGGAGTTGGTCATCCATGGCACTCTCTGATTCCCTTGATTAAAGCCTAGATAAATGGTAAGGGCCGACATTATGTTTTCCTGGTTTAACCACCATGTCGAATGAGAACTCTTGGAACAAGAGTAACCACTTGCAGATGCAACCTTTGAGTATCAGTTTGTTGACTAGATATTTTAGTGCCAACTGATTAGTGAAAAAACTGAATCAACCTCCCATTAGGTAGTGTTTCAATTTCTATAGCATGTACACAATGACCAAGCCTTCTCTTTTTGTGGTGGTGTAGTTGCACTAGACCTGTGACAACTTCCTACTTTCAAAGTAGATGGGATGATCTATATCTCCCTCACCTAGCTAGGTTGGTACTGCACCCAGTGCAATGTAAGAGGCATCCACATGAACATGAAACTCTACAGACCAATTAGGATCAGGAATGAAATCGCTTGTCCAAGTTACTTATTGAATGAAGGAGGGAAAGGATGGGTGCATGTACAATTTGTTATTTAAGAGTGCAGAAGGAATGTTCGCACTCCCATGACCGGTGGAAGGATTCATACTTTATCAGCAAGTGTTCCATTGGTTATATGATGGTTGTGTAGTTCCTGATGAAGCTCATGTAATAGCAGGTATGGATCAGACTAGAGCACATTCCCTTGACTATAGTTGACACATGTAGATTTACAACCACCGCAACCTTAGCTGGATCAAAAAATACCCCCACCTTGTAGATGATGTCCCAATAAGTTATCGAATGGGGTAAAAAATATTTATTTCTTCGAATTTAGTTAAATTTTTCACTATCTAAAATGCAAAAACATCATTCGTACTAGTGCCAAATGGTCCCGCAACAAACTGTACACCATCCATTTGTCAAGGTATACCTCCAGGAACTTGTGGATGTAGTCTCTGAACGCAACTATCAAATTCCTGGAGAACATTGTTGGCATGTTCTTAAGTTCGAAAGGAATCACATTATATCCAAACGACCCCTATTCTATGGTCAATTTGGTCTTCTTCTTCTCTTCTTTAGCTATCATGATTTGGCGATACCCGAAAAACCCATCTGTGAACTAGTAGGCTTCCTTACCTGCAACTTGGTCTAGCACTTCATCATTGAACGGTGTGGGGAAGGGGTCATGCATACATGTGGCATTAAAACTCCTAAAGTCCATGGAAACCGTGATATCTTTGGTGTCCTTCTTACTCTGGATTACAGTTGGATTGATCCACTCTGATTCTTCCACTAGAAATATTAACCCTACTACCAGGATTAAACCTATATGGCATGTAGTTCACTGGCTTCGCATTTGGATGTAGATCTATCTTCATTTCTCCCAGGCCACCTTTTCTACCCTTCAACACTATGAAGTTTTGTAGGAATAATTCTTTTTATTCCTCCATGAGGGTCACAACTTTAGACATTATTTTCTCATCCCAACAGATTAGAGGCCCCTAAAAATAGGCCCTACCTAAATGAGGTTCCTCTTCTTCCCCTATTTTGATGGAGAAACACAGTTGGGTTTAACACATTTCAAAGTTCCATTGCTCAATCGCACGAGGGATCTATCTCTAGCAAGTCCTTTTATGTGCTATGTCATTAATTCCCACTAACATTATTTGGTTGATCTAAGATCTCAACCCCACTTTCCGAACGAACGAAAAATATCTTTAGCTAGAATTTAACCCCACTACTATTCAAGTGGTTCACATCGGTTGAGCACTTTCTTTCTCAAGAGTTCAGTCACCTTTTCTAATATGTTTATCTTCTTATTAGCAGCCTTATCATAACCTCTTCTCCAGGTCAATCAGATTCGAGGGAAGGGAGCCATCTAATTATGTAAATGAAGCAACTTAATTGCATGCTTTATCAATTAGCTAGAAAAGACACACTCAAATTATTATAGGTAAGAGAGAGGGGTTATTATAGGTGAGAGAGAGAGAGCGTTTTTCATCGACGCAACCAACATGAGGATGAATCTCTTCATATGTGCATTTCTCCGAGGTCTAAGTGTAAATTTTCTCTCTATTGGCAGGGAAGGAAGTTGATAATTTAGTCGATCATCAATCATTTAGTAGTGATTATCATCCATCATTCATTGGTGTGGCTTCGGTCCCATATCATGGTTGATGTATCCCCCTGGTGGTCGTGGGAATGGCATCCATCTCTAGGGCATCCAAGTGAAAAGTTGTGAAGGAGTTATCCTAGGGAGTAGTCACAAAGATTGTGAGATCTACTTAGTTGTTTGTTCCATTAGTCCACTCCCCCACTTTGTTTAGATAGAGGTATGAGTTGAGATGGATAGGGGCCTAGCTGGGGTATGGTTCTGGTGATTGGGATAGAGTGGGTGATCAAAGTTTGAGTTAATGCAGCCTCATCAGTATCTATAAGTGAATTAATAAGTCAATCCATCAGTTATAGTAAGTAAATTCAATATATAAATTAGTTTCAGGACCTTCCCTACCAACCTGATGAATACATAATCCAGTCAACAGGGGGGTAAGACCTGCCTCTTCTAGGAAACCAAATTCGTGAAACCATCCCTGTTCCCTTCCTTCGTCGGGAAAGAAATAAATACCTTCCCCTTAGCAGGAAAGCAATAAATCCATTCCCCTCAGTGGGAAAGCAATAAATTCCTCTCTCCTACCCCTACCCCCCACCCTACATTTGAGAGCCTGCTTGCGCTTCCTTACCTGATGTGGGCAAGAAATAAATTCCTGTAGATTATGCTTTTTTTAGAGCCAGTTGACTAAGAACCAATTCTATTTTTTGTTGTACCAACTTCATATCCAAACAATGATATTCCCACATGCCAACACCCACCCACACATCACTGATGCAACAATTTCCACTGATAGAACTGATAGATTAGCAAGCAAATACTAGAAGCAAAGAATCAATTATTAGTAGTTTAAGCCCCCACTCCTATGGCATCTAAAGTCCCCACCTAAGGTAGCATCACCAATTGAAGCAGATCCATCTAAAGTCCCCACCAAGATAGCAGGCAGAGGTCATAGTGCATGTGTGATTCAACCAAATAAGAAGATTAATGATCCCCCTCGCTACGCTTTGAAGTGCACCTTTTATTTCCATTGAAAATGCCCTAACTGGGATTTTCTGAAAGCAAAGAATGCATCGTCTATATGGGTGTACAAATCTACTCATGGACATGTACAAATCAGTATGTGATCTGTGTGAACCACTTACATTTTAGCCTAGGACTTACACTAGCTATTCACTACATGCGGCGGGCACAACTTATTATACAATGAGCCTAGCTCCTAGTCTCCACCCCTACCTTTCTTTCTACTGCTCCTACCATGGGGATGTGAATTTTCCCTGATCATAGTATTGGCATGGGAAGGGTCTCAGAGCATGGGGTCTCGGGTGTGATTTCTCTGTGATAGATGCTTACAAAAGAGTTTATGAGCTATGTTCATTCAGTTTGTGCTCTTCTCGATCGATTTTTGCTTTATGTTGTTCTTGTATTCCCTTTCTTGATTCGTTCTCCTTGTGTACCTTATTTTCTCTTTGCCCAAGGATGTGCCAGGATGTGTTTCTTTTATTCATGACCTATGTGTGTTCTAACTTATCTAGAATGTACACCCCATCCTATATCTTGCTCTAGAGGGCATTCAAAAACCTATGCTAAGACCAGTGTGCATATGTGTTGGAACTGTCTCATTGCCTATTTTTTCTTCTATTGGAGCCACTAATGGGCAGGCTATGGCATATGGACCTGTGAACTGGTTAAACTGAGGTTCTTCTCTCCCAGGGTTGATAAAGATCACTTGAGTGTCTTCAAATGGCTGATGTAAAGGAGATTCAGTGTTGTTCATCCTAGGCCTTTGAGGAGGTGGCTCCACACTTTCTGGAGAAAGAGCATGGGCCCTTCTAGACCAGCAAAGCAGTGGGTCAGTCACTTTTCATATTTGATTCAAAAGAAACAAGACACAGAAAACCTAAGGCCAACTAACAAGCAATCAAATAGCACCCAACTAAAAGTTCCTAAGATGTATGTGTCAATAAGCAGACTTACCCTTCTAAAGCTTATTCCAGGGTGGTTAGCACCTGAATCCAAGACAATGAATAGTAATTGATATATATCCATGTTTTCATCATGCTCTTCATACCTTTACTTTGGGTTCAGGCGCCCACAAGTCACAGGTGATAGGAATTAGGAAATGAATCGAGTTTACTATTGACAATCTTGAGTTATTAAACCCAGATGCATCATATGCCTATGACCTTGTCCACACACATCTTTGATTTATGAAATACGCATTTGGAGAAGCTTTTTGGATCGACTGGAACAACCCCATTCTAGTCAGGGCGATATCTCTTCATAAGGAAGGTATTATCAATTATTAGAGGAGGTTCTTTTTAAATCAGATATTTGACTAAAGACAAACTTGAGTTATGGACCCCAGTGGAATGAATAGCCTGGGAACCCACAAAAGCACATCTTTAATTTCTTAAATGCGTGTTTGAGGAGGTTTTTTGGATCGACTTGACCAACCCCAAATTGCATATTCATCCAATGGGATTATATTATTCCATACCTCATATTTATTTTTTTCTTGGGCAACCCACCTCATCTTCAGTTTCATATGCAAAGGGATTTGTCTAAAGACACTTCTTATGGATATGATTATGACCCCACCTTCGATCTTGGAAGGGCATGCTTGGGTGGGTTTGCGCTTAGACCATTTGTATTAACTTTATAAGCCTACAGTATTATTGAAGTGGCACAAGAACCTCCAGTCTAGGGATCATGCATGGAAAGAAACTGCCTTGTTTGATTTACCTACTACCTTATGATATGTTACATGCTTGGGTTGGAACTTAGCTTAGACCAGCCATAATACCTTTTTAAGAGAAGCCTACTGCATTACCTTTATGTGCTACAACAACCAACAACCTGGCGTATTAACTCACCTTTATAGAATGGCTCACTTACTCAACTTAATTATTGGACAGACGGGCTTGCTTGGGCTGACACTTACACCATTTGTATTTACCCTTTCTATGGCTACTTTAGTGTTATCACTGAAATTTCGTCCGCACAGGGCGACAAGAACTCAACATCATCAAACACAGAAAACCAATCATCCATGGCACAAGGATTAACTCCACAGCACATCAAAAGGGCCAAAACTATACAAAGTTGGCTAAAAAGATTAAAAAGCGCATCGCGCCCATGGTAAACTAGC
>JASDQU010300397.1:0-12340 GCA_032191745.1 Picea mariana
AACTGCAAAGCAGATGAAGTCTTACCCAAGGTAGAGGAAGGGGTGGTTGCACGACTCAGGTGTCTGAAACCTTAGCTGGGACATAGATCTGTGATTCTATCCTTACAGGGCACTTAGCATAGATCATTCATCAGTATTCACCCCTTATTATACTTCGTAGGTAGCAAAGAGCATCGCATCATTCAATTAGATCTAATATATTTCAGCGCTTAGCAACAGTAAAATACATTGGATCCAGTAGATCGGCACTAATCATTTTCATACATGTCAGATCTAACATTCATACACATCTAAGAAGCACATAGAATAAGTGGATATATCAGAGCACATAGCATAAGCAAAGATAAACACATTGAACCAAAGCACAGAGCATAACACACAGATTTACGTGTTTCACCCCCACCCTGGGGCTACGTCCACCAACTCTTCTTCTTTATTAGTGTCTTCAACCAATTACAACACAAAGCCACTCAAAACCCTTACTTTGCACAGGTCAAAAGATCTACGCAACTCGCTAGATCCTTCTTCCTTTCACTTTAGCACAAAGCCTTCTACAACCTCTTACAACAACTTTCACTTATCTCTGCAAGCCTCTTACAATCATGCACATAGAATTTACAATCTACATCCGATCACACAGATCTAACTACTAGCACTAAGCCATCGACTGTCCTTACATTGCATAAGTATCTATTTATACATTACAAAAGTGGGCCTAAGTGTGGGTAAACCCATGGTCTGACATCCCTTTACCATTACATTAACCCAAAACCCTAAAAGGGGCCCAAAAGTGAACCAAGATCCCGTGATCTCTACTTCACCTGGAGCTCCATCTTTGACATGCTGTCGAAGTCCCAAAAATGGTCAAATATGACCAAGTGTTCCTCAAAACTTGGTCAAGGGCCAACACCTAGTGAAGACCAGTCTCAAAATCAATATGATGATATCTGTATACAATGGAGTACAATTTGATCTACCATGATCACTGAAGTCATACAAGTACTGGTCCAATGAATGATAGCAACAACTCAAGAAAGCTGCGACTATACACTAATTTATTCAATTCTTCTACACGATCCACCAAAGGTGAACATATACATCATGTGAATAGAGGAGTTCAGGTCGAACACAATGAGACTTCGTTTGACTACCGATCATTAAGGTATAACGTTAACAAATGCGAGACAACCTACCGATAATGAAAGTAGGTATCAAGGCATCAAGTACATTCTTACAAGTGTGAATAAAGGTGTTGAGATCAAACACTTGAAGAATCCATCATTCAGGAGAAATTTATGTATTCCCAACTATTGATGGCGAGAGAAACTACCACTAATGACTACAAACCTCTAGGTACCCATAGGAATCTAGGCCTTGTTTCCATAATGGATGAGTTGAATTCGATGGAAGGAGACCCGCTGAAAGGAGATCATTAAGGCATCTCTCATCAATCAACATGAGGTACGAAGATATATCTTGATGATTTGGAGGAACTCAGACGAAGATGATGTTCATGAGCCAATGACCCTGTGCATCTTTCACATGTACCAAATGCAATTAGTGCAAGAAAAGGACCCTATGAATAGAAACCTATAAGGGAAAACTTCTGAAAAAGGTGAGGAAAACACCAATAAAGATAATGGAATCCAAGACACTACATGAATCCCAATGTATGAATATATTTATTTTCGTCGAACACAAGGGAAACCCCCTAGTCAATGACCAATGAGGAGATGTCGATTTTTGGGTTCAAGGTTGCCTACCCATAATGAAAGTAGGACCAGGGTGCACGGTAGGACTACAACTTCATGTTACTATAAGACATACTGAGGGTATGGCCAACATGCAAAGTCAATAGTTTTGAGGAGTGGACGACAAAGGCTTATAGAAATCCTTTGAAAAAGAGCATGAGACATATGGAGGACTCCGACAACATAGACTTGATGATGAAACTTTGTGATGTAGGAGGCACCAATCAAACTCTCCATAGGGACTGGAAGAGTAACCAGTCGAAGGATTAAACTCTAAGTAACGATCTCAACTTCCTAATGTCATGCTAAAACCAAAATTTGGATGAAAAGTGGACTCAAAATTTTGTTCTTTGTTCAAAGGAGACACGGCTGCTGCCAATATGCGATAATATTCTTTTCCTGCCCATCTTTTTTGTTTTTTCATAAGAAAATGAATTCTACAATACAGTGGAGGAAACGAGTGCCGTGTGTAAGCAACTAGTTCCAACAATGGAACATACCTATGCTCAATGCAAGGAGGTGCATGTAGGATGTGAACACTCTGAGGAAAATGTTCTCTTAGGGTACATGGTGTCGAGTTGCAAAGGATATAAACAAGGATCTGCTTGGCTAGTAATGCAAATTGTTGAGGTAATAGGCTTATAACGAGAAAGTTAGAACCAACAATAGGCTCAATACTGAAAGAAGGATAATGGAATGAAATTACAACGTAACTCCAAAGAATGTCCTTTTTCGTAAATTTAGTCCCCTAGGCCCGAAAATGTATAAAACAATACCCAAGAGAACTCTTCTAGCCACTAGTGACTAGAGTATTCCTTTTTCGAAATTAGTCAACTTGGTCCGAAAAAGGGTTAAACTTACACCAAATAGACTTCCTTTCAAATCCATTTAACGCGTGTGAAAGAGACAAGTTCACTTGAAAATATTTTCTCTTTTTAATAGATTCAGAAAAGAGCTTAACTAAGACTTGGTGGAAGTCCCATAGGTATAGGTTTTAATTCTTATGAGTAAGAATATGAGGTTTGAACGCAAAGTCATATTGGAAATATAAGGGACTCCCGGTCCTATTAAATAATCTCTGCATGGACAACATATGACACAAAGGTTCTAACTAGGGCACCCATGTTTAGTAAGACTCTACCATTCAATAAAGAAACCTCTAATAGCAGTAGGAAGGTTCTATGTCGCTAGTAAATGGGTTTGCACCTAAGGCATAGGGATCATAGTCATAGGATAATGAAAGATGGAGTGGAAACCTATCCTATATGTTGGTTAAAGAAAATACCTTCCAAATTTACAAATGGATGATATGATGCTAGAAACCGCAAAAATCCCTAGACAAAACCACCAAAACCAACTCCTTCCACTGTACTATTAGTCCATTAGGTCGAAAAATTAGCAAAAACTATGTAAAGTGGGTAATGTTTTTCTACAAATAGTAAAAATAACCAATTTTACCATACCAATTGACGTTTTTACCCACATAGTTCATTTTGGACCAATTTACCCAGGATCTTCGAGTGTCGATTGCGAGAGATATGAGTAACGAAATTGACAACCGTCTGGACCAAGTAAGTATTCTTGCTCTCCTCTTCATTTCTAGTGCTTTACAATTTCAAATTAGGCCCCAATTTTTGAGTTTTAAAGGGAAACAACTATGAGTTAGGGTGTATGTTAGTTGTAGTTCATCGGTTCGTGTATCTGGAGACATGTATGCAGGAAAATAAAATCACTCCTACGTATATGTGGCCTTGCACACAACTGTTAACATTACAACTCACATACAAGTCCATAAATAATTTTTTTAAAGAGTTTGATTCAAAAAAGGGTTTTCCTTTTGCAGGATGGTACTTGAATGGAGAGAGAGAGAGCATGTGAAAGTGGATGCAATAGTGGAAAGATATGTAGGGGCCTAATAGGCTCTAAAAATATGTGGGATTTACAATTTTTTGTCTCTCAAAGGAATGAGGGCTCAGGTGAGATTGCTTCAAATTGAAGTAAACTTCTGGGATCCAGATAGAGAGGCTTTCAATCTCAATGGGTAACCATTGAGAAATAAAGTCAAGGACATCTATTTTTTTACGAGATTATCTTGTTAGGGAGAGGTGGTGAATCTCAAATCCCGGGGAGCTGTGGGTGGTATGAATATAGAGGACTACATTTCCATCCATTGTGTTGCAGGAACATAGAAAGTAGGGATTCAACTCCCTGTTAGGTCGATCGACAACCCGAGTCTAAATATTGTATTCCTTGTACTTACATGGATCATGCGGTTAGCCTTGTTGCACCAAGAATCAAGGCCACTCATGTTCTATGCAGTGGAGTGCTTGTGACCCACAATTTACGACTAGTGGACCTCACTATTGGCTAACTTGAAGATCCAACTCACAAATTGCAGATAGGGGAGGAAAAGAAACTTCGGGTTTGCATCTATCTTATGTAGTTTTTTCTTTGAGCGGGTTCTAGGTTTGATCCCTAGAGTGAATATCATTCGATGTGGACCGCGTGATCCAACCATGTCATGATGCATCGAGGTGATGAGGCAGTTAGGAGGTGGTAGGGTACCAACACCCTACAATGATGAGTTATTCTTCTGGTGGCATCAATAGGTGATAGCCATAGATGACTACCCTTATGCTAGGATCGACTACAGAGGAGATCCAAATATTCCATTGCCACTAGATGCTGCCTATTGTGATATAGGTATGCAAATTTTTTACATATTTCACTTTTTTTGTGTTTTTCAAAAAGAATAAAAAACACAAATATTTTTGGATGGTGTCCAATATTGACAATTACTTTGTTATGCATATGTGGGTCCATGACGACCAGATAGATTCCCGCGACAATGGCAGAGGCATCAAGGAGATGAGCCAATGAGAGGAGATGTGGAGAGAGTGGTACAAAATGTGTAGGGGAACCTTTCTCGTTTGACGCACAAGATTCCTATGGTTCAGGTAGAGGATTTTTCAGAGGATATGTAGCAGTAGGTGGTGGGTGTTCCCCATGGGTGCAAATCTTTTGGCATCTCACAAATTCCATAGTATGCTCTCATGATAGGCATCCGAAGCCCCATGTGTGGGTGCGACTCTTTCGACGTCTCACAAATGCCATAGTATGATCTCATGATAGGCATCTGAAGCCCCATGTGTATATGCCATGATCATTGTATCTATTGGCCATATATGTATTTTGAGGGTGTGAGCCCCATTTTGTACTATGACACCATGTTTTTGGAGAGACGAAATATAAAAAACATTGGTCTTCAACTTTACTTTTGTTACAATGTGTACATTAATAAATGTGTTTTCTTTACTTTAGATATGTGACAAATTCCAACCTAAAATATAATTAGCATATGCATCAGATACATAATTAGAACTTCTAGGTATGCGATTATAAGTAATAAAATCAAAGTGTCGTTCCAAAAGTCATACCCTTTAGGAATTGTTGGAGTAGACTAGGGTCTCACACATGGTAATTGTTGTTCAACTGACATACTACTAAATGGGAGTCTAGACGAACTTCTAAAGAACGAACACCATGTTAAATGGCGTCGCGTAAAATCTCTATAATGACGTTATATTCAGCCACATTATTCATTGATGGCCCTAGAAATGCCACCTGAAGACACCAGTTGACCCTCGGGTGAATAAATGACCCAAGCGATGGAAGCCAAGTTCTTTGTATGACAACTGGCACCGTCTGCGAATCCTAAGTAAACTGAAGACTCTATTGACATCTTCCAACTAAGGGAAAACTTGATAAGCAAGTTGATGCCCAAAGGAAAAGATATATATACACTAAGATACACTAGTATACAAAGATTCACGCCCAAACTTGTGGGCTCAAGAATAAGATATTTTCAAGTAGAGCCCATTTTTTGGGCTCAGCCAACATATTTCCTTCATAATATTTCAATTCATAGGATTCTTTTTCTAATACATGTCGCACGATATAAGGACCGTGCCATATGGGGTTGAAATTTCCTCCCCCCAATGGTTCTTTGGCTTGGCCATACAAGAGGACCAAGTCACCCTCAATGTACTATTGAGGACAACCAAACTTATCATACTAGACCTTGACACATCATTTATTTACTTCGATAGTTGTAGAGGCATCTCGACGGTGCTCATATAGGATCTCTAGGTGTACGAGGCATTCGTCGAGATCGTAAGTGTCAGGTAGGAGCTTAACTGCCAGTCTAAGGGAAGGGATTTCACATTCAATAGGAAGGATCGACTCCACACCCTGTACTAACTGAAAAAGGAGAAAAATAGGTGGAAGTCTTAACTAAGGTTTGGTATGCCCAAAGTGTGGGATAAATCATTAGATGCTAGTGACATTTTCTTTGGATGACAATTTTTTTCAAAATGGTGTTGAGATATTTGTTCATAACCCCTATTTGTCCATTTTCTTGGGGATGATAAGGGGAAGAATGACCATGTTTAAACCCCATTTTTTATGCTAATTCCTTCATCATTTCATTATGAAAGTGACTGCCATGATCAGTGATAATGTCCCTTGGGATTTTGAAATGAGCTATAATTTGTTTGAACATGAAAAATGCTACAGTCTTACCATCATATTTAATCGTAGGCATGGCCTCTTCACATTTAGTAAAGCAATCTACAACCATGATAATATGTTGATTCCCCCTAATCGAAGTGGGGTTGCAGTCTACAAAATCCACCCCCCACTTGGTGAAGGGACTGACGGTGATGACCTGGTGAAGAAGGGATGGATGCGAGTTCATTTTCCAAGTGAACACTTGGCAAGGGTGATACTTCTTGACTGCTTCGACACAATCTTTAAAAATAGACAACCAAAAATAACCATCTCGCAAAATTTTTTGGGTTGTCACAAGCCCAGATAGATGACCACCACAAGAACCACTATGACATTCATTAAGAAAAGACTTAGCTTCCTCGTGAGTCAAGAAATGATGCAAGATATTATCTTTGACAATACAAAGTGAATGATAAGGTAGTTTTTAGCTTGATACCATTTACGTCGTCGATCATCTCTTGACAGATGCTGAGAGAACTTCAAGGTTTGAAGATATATCAAAATGTCTCCATACTAGGGTTCCAAAGATGAGATAAGGAAAATATGTTCATCTGTGAATGAATCATTATGAATAAAATCCTCATCTAGTAGAGGGAAGTCTAAAAAAAACTAGTGATTTCTTAGATTTTGCCGAAGAAAAATTGAGGTCAAACTCTTGAAAAATGACAATCCACTTATTATATTTTCCCTCTATGATACACCTAGTAAGGATGTATTGAAATAGATTGACATCMGAAACTATGGTAGTTTTTCAAAGAAATATATAATGCCGCAATATTTGAACCACATGTACGACAACCAAGGCTAGATTCTCAACATGAGAGTACTTAAGTTCAGGGCCGACCAAGTTTAGACTAAGGTAGTAGACAATGTGCTCATGGAGCTCATTTTTCACCTGAACCAGAACCATACCAATCATCCCTTTGAATGCACTGATATAAAGAAAATAATCTCTATTGTAGTCTGGAGGCTTCAACAGAGGCATCAATACCAATGGTTTCTTAAGGGAATCGAAGCATTCTTCGTCTCGCTTATCCCATATAAACGGAGTGTGATTCTTCAAGAGACATGAAACCATTAGTAATATTGCCATAGTTTACTATAAGCCGACGTAACAAGTTATATTTCCCCTGTAAACCTTGAAGTTGACAAGTGTTGTGCGGGGTAGGAAATCGAAGTATTGCCTCAACCTTCATAGGATCCACCATGATCCCACTCTCACAAACTAAGAATCCTAAAATAAGACCCAAACTAACACAAAATATGCACTTGAAAGGGTTTAAATGTATGTGATAATAATGGCATCTGGACAAATTCTTTCAGATTCGCCACAGTAGGAGTTATTTCAGTTGGTGTTTCGAATCCAATACTAAGATCCATCTTCAAGACGATGAGTTGAAGGTAAAGGGTTGCATATCTTATTCAATAAATATTAATGATGCTCAAGGGTTTAGGGTTAGTGTTAGTGTTGTCATGTCGGCTCTAAAGGATATTATAATTAGTTTTTTATTATGTTATTTCATTTTATCATTATTAATTAAGCATAGTTAGTAATAGTATCATAGCAATAATATTATTATGATTAGTATGTTGTTTATTATGATATTATTGGTTATAAATTATTTAAGGTATTTTAAATAGTAATATAAGTTTAAAAAGAAAATATTGTGAACCTATTGTTTAAGGAACTATGCATAGTTAGTGATAGTATAATAGTGTTATTATTAAATTAGTTTTTCTAGTTAGTACTATGTAGTTAATAAACTAAAATTTTAAACCTAAGAAACATAACCAAGTTTGAGTAGTCTAACCTAATTAACAAATAAAGGTTTTTTAAGGGAGGCCTAAGGGATATAGTATCATAGTAGCTAATGGTAATGGTATTAATAATAGTTATTAATAATATAATAATAATATATAGATAATGTATAATAAAGTGAGAGGTAAGGAAGGAGTTCTAGGGGTTTTAAGGGAGAAAAATTTAAGAGAAAAAAATGAAAAGAAGAAGCATAGTAAAAAGAAGAGAAGCCAAACCTTTTTCAAACCTGATCATTCTTGGTCTCTTTGTTGGTTTATTAAGGGGAGCCAAGTGTTTCTTAATTCCAACCCACCATCTCTATTTATTTTATTTGGATGCTTGATTATCTCTATGGCTTTTCTAATACATTGTTTGTAATAGTGGTTTTCTTTTTCAAGGATCTTGGTGTCCTCTAGAAAAAACATGATGTTTTTTTTGAGAGAGTGCTCTGCTAAGGCCGAGGTGTGAATGCGTTCATTTTTAATGTCCCCTTCATGTTCTTTAATCCTTATTTGGAATGATATCCCAGTTAATCCTTATGTTTCAAGTGTTTTCTTCTCAATTTTCTCCATGAAGACGTTGGAAACAATTGGGGACAATGGTGACCCCATGGCCACACCAATTATTTGTTCAAAAAACTCTTCCTGGAAACTAAAAAAGGTAGATCTCAAACATACTTTTGCCAATCTTGTGGTTTGAGGATTTGTGACTTCTTTGATAATTTGAATGGCTTCGTTTAATGGAATTTTTGTGAAGAGTGAGACCACATCGAAACTAATGAGGATGTATCATGGTTATAATTTTTCATTTTTAATGAGATTTTAATTTTTAATGGAATCTCTAAAAAACTAGTCGAAGATGGGTAGAGTGATCTACTCTCTTGTGAGAGTGAGAAGTGAGATCATCAAGGTAAGATTTGACAATATGCTTGAGATCGTGAAAAGTGAAGGTCATGGCTCATTAGAAGGTTTCTATGACGGTTTTAAGGCCAAAAAGAATTTTCCAGTATGAAAAATTACCCCAAGGACAAATAAATGTCATCTTATGTTGATCCTTGGGTTTGATATTAATTTGATTGTATCCTGAAAATTCGTCCATAAAATAAAAAGCCTCGCTTCCCGCACACTCATCGAGAATATGACCAATGAAAGGTGTTGGGAAGTTGTCTTTAGGACAATCCTTATTCAGATCTCGAAAATACATACACACATGGATGGTTCCTTGTTTCTTATTCATTGAATGAGGTTGGATACCCATTCATTCAAGGGAACCGGGTAGATGAAACCAACATTAAGTAGTTTCTCCACCTCTGCCTTAATATCAGGGGCCTTCCTAGGATTAAAAAATCTAAGTCATTATCAAACATGTTTAGCATCCAAATAGTTTTTGATCTCATGTTTGAAAATACGAGGGTCGATTCCTGGCATCTCTTCATATGAACAAGTGAATACATAACAAAATTCTTTGAAGAGATCAGTGTAGATCTGAATTTCTTCAGGTGAACAATCTGCATCGATATATACATTTTCAATTTTACCAGGAATGCAAGATATGTTTATCACGACGATAGGAGAAATACTCGCCATGTTTCCTTCGACATAAATTCCATGCGTATCTAGTGGAACCATGGCTTGAGAGACTATCTCACTCAAGGTAGATCTAAACTCATCTTGTTTGATCCTAACAAGATCTGGGAAGAAGTAAGAGCGATGATGCATATCATTCCATGGTCTATCAGGAAAATTCATGGCCTCTAATATCACTTCATCCGAAGGTAAAGTTTCATCAAGGAAATCATGTGAGCAAGACGATGAAGTGGCCCATACGAGCTTGAGAATAGGATCATCCTCGCTCGTTTGCGAGGGGACAAGATATCGGTTAGCCGTAGAGTCAAGAACAAATTGATACACTATCTATGTTGTTGATAGTGACATTTCCATTCCAATATGTGACTGACCTTCACAAGACATGGTTGGGGAAGGTAGGGTCCAAGGATCGTTGAAATACGAAGTGCGGAAAGGAATTGACCCTATTGATCAAGAAGACCTACTGGACATGGCGTAAATGTGATGAATTGGTGCCTTGAAATAAAAGGTACCCATGAGGGAGGAATACATTCCAAAACCAATATACTCATTTGTCAGCTGAGAATTATCGATCATGGGGATCGAAGGTCCAACTGATGCATTGGGACTAGCATGTGCAAAGGATAACTGATCAATCATCACAATTTTCCCTTCGTGAGGAAAGCATAAAGTACAGAAAATGGACGACACAACTGCAGTCATGGTGTAAGTCCAAATACGCCCTAGTAATAAGTTATAGTCAAGGGGTGAATCAACCACCTTGACATCCACCTCCACTATTTTTCCACCTAACTAGACCAGAAAGGTGGGAAGAATACTATGGGGATGGAAAGAATGACCATCAAAGACAGTCAAGATAGTCAGAGATTGAGAGAGGGTTGGAGAGCCAATGGATTTCCAACATGTTAGGGACATCACACACATTGAAACACCTTCATCAATAACAATATGTTTGATGGTATCCTTTGAGTAATCCACATGAATTTGAAAGGCCACCTGGTAGGGCAAGAGAGGCTTAACATSTGTGACATCAAACTTGATAACCTTAGATCCACATGGGTCTAGAGCTCTTATAGAAKATAGAAAGGTGTTCCTCTATGAAGRACACATCTGGAGCACCTCCAAAKCTGACATCGCACAAGGGGTTTGACCCATATCTTCAACAATTGAGTAGTTCTAGGCAACTCAAGAATTATGGTTGTGGGTAGAGTATTTTAGTAATCCTTTTGGAATACAAGGCAGAGGATCTGAATTTTTGATCTGCAAAGGTGTTTTTGGAGGAGGGGGAGACTCTAGACCTGGAACAGTCTATCAAGACTCGTAATCATGAGATCGATTGCGTACATTAATCACAGACTTGACTATATTTACACATAGATGGTCACCTTCATGCGCCGAGGGGTTTTGATTCCCTCTTGATGCATTTACGACATTTGAGGAGCTCGAGGCGATGTGATGATTATGTGGAAACGAATTAGTTAGAACAATGGGAATTTGAGATAAGAGCCTCATGAATTCCTTGAGTTTGGGGCATAAGTGGGTAAGGTGATCATTAGTACAAAGTTTACAAGAAAAATTCACCTTTCGCTTTTCTTTCTTTCCCTCACCAACATTATTGTTCGATCTATCATTGTTACCATTGTACTTAGGTTTATTATTATTATTCCTCCCACCCTTACAATTATTACCCCATCCTTTCCATCTATTCCCTCCTGGTTTCTGGTTACCATTCGAGTTGGTCGACGACAATACATAATGCACATCCGCTGACTGAGTGGGAGTGGAGGACACAAACAAAGCTTGTCCTCCTATAGACTAGTTTAGAGACAAATACTTCAACTGGTTCATCACCAAGTCTGGAGACCTAACATTTTTGGAGCCTATAATTCTATCGACATGAGGCCCAAGMTTTTGYCTAGGGTTGTAGTTTGACCTTAGTGCATAAGGAAGAATTTCATATAACATCCMAGATATAGCATATATAACATCTAAATGTTGGGATTTGAGAATAGCTTCCTYTTCAGATGTTACCCCACATATAGAAACTTCCTTTGAAGTATAAGGGCAGTAAATACTTAAGAAACCATTCCAAYAGGAAATCTAGAGGAATGTAGGCTTTGACCGACCTCTTTCGTTTACGCCACTCTAGGATATGATCCCATATATGGGTGGTTTTTTCCTGGCAGAGGGCCGATATAAGTTCTATGCCGACATCGTAATGAATCGACAAATGGAAGTGGTTGAGAAAGACTAAAACCATCTGATTAAAATTCCCGTAAGTTCCCCCTGGTAGCTCTATGTACCATTTCGCTGCAACCCCCATGAAGGTGCATTGAAAAAATCTCAAACAAATAGAATCATCATTAAGGGAATTGGAAGAGAACCAAAGATGAAAAGTAGTGACGTGATAACCGGGATATTCACCAGTCTTTCCCTCAAATTTTAGAATATACAAAAGAATCTTGGTGGGAAAGGGGGGCCATGACAGGTCATGATGCACCGGGTCATTCATTAATCTTGACAAGTCTATAAAATCAAGCATGGCTAGAACATGGAGTAGGGGTTGTGGAATCTTAGCCCATGCTCTCGGGAAATATTGATGTTGGGGAACTGTAGACCATCCAAGGTTCTGGTAT
>JASDQU010300399.1:0-13638 GCA_032191745.1 Picea mariana
GAGTCTAAATACTAGTGATGAAAGGTATAATAATGTCAAAAGGTATGGGCAAAAAGGTGCATAGCGTGGTCCTAACAAGGTACAGGTAGAGCGTTGACTTCCCTTAAAAGATAGTTCTACCCTTAAGTTACCCCAAAAATATGTAAACTGAATGACAAGAGAGAGAGGAAAGAGGGTCAATGGGCACACTTTTAGTCCTTGCGGTTGGCCTAGACCTCTTTCACTTCTTACAGCCTCCTAGATTGCAGGTCTCCTCCCAAAGTTGGCCTGCACAAGCTTAGGAAAACAATGCTACAACACATGCAATCTCTACTTATCACTTTCAAGGTTTATATATAGAAATAAATGCATAAATCAATAAAATCATATAGACATAATGTTTTGGGACAAGAATTAACTCTTTTATTCAATATTAAGACCAAAAGGATTACAACCTTCATTGGCAATCGCTCCACGAACCAGGTCCAAGCTCCTCTATCGTGTCTCCAAGTGCATCAATCCCACACTAGCTTCTCACAACCAACTTATCACTTGGGAAAGGAGAAAGGGTTGTATAAGGAGAAAGGGTTGGAGGGAGACATTGAGGCCAAAACTCAGAATAGGATGCAAAACTTGGGCTAAGAAGGGGAAGGGATTTTTGCAGATTTTTCTTATTCTCTTGCTTGTCTTGTCAAATGGCACCCCAATACCTCTTTTTATAAGAGAAAATGATGGTTATTCAGTTTGTGGACGGGCTACAAGGGGTAAAATGGTTAGGAAACCCTCTATAGCCCGTAAAATCCGTCGAATTCCTTGCAATTTTATATTTTTTGCAAATTTTGGAGGTAAATGTGAGCTAACTAGAATGCAGGTCGCATATGTATGCGGGCTAAATAGCATGAAACACACGTGTGTACACAGGCTATTAGTGAAGCAGGGCACATACACTATCCAAAAAATAGTTTTTTAAGAAGCGGCCTCAGTAGTATTTTGGCAAAGTATGTAAGTGAAAAGACCAATGTCTTGTATGCATAGGTAAGACATTTTTGGACTATAACAGATGCCCCATAATGTGTGATTTCAAAAGAGAAACTGATGGTCGAAATACATTAAAATATTTTTACATAGTGGGAAGCACGAAGTTGAGTGAGCCCAAGACAAGTGTTCATGAGCGTGCCATCTGAAAAAAATAATAATAATCTCTCTCAGTGTGGGAATACCCATGCTCGGGATGAACTAAGCATGGATGCCAATAAAGTACACTATAGATCCATTTCACATGCGATTACTAGACAAAATATAATTGTCCATATAAAGTGCAGACGCGAACAATACACAACAGATCTACATCTAAATATCATCAGTCGTGAACAATACACAATGGATATACATCTCAAGATCATCTGAAGATATACAAGTACAATATGATATGCATATTCAATAAGCATCAATGCTTGTGGTTAGAGATGAGGAATTGATCACTCGAGAAACAACTTCAAGATCTTCAAAAACTCAGGTAGGAGTACAATAGGAGTGTAAGACTCACTAACCTGAGGTCTTCGACATGTCGTCAGGGAAATACTAGAGGATCTCGGTCATCAGGCGTAGAACTTCATTGATTTTTAATCTAAACTTGACTAGACTCTTGAGATGGCCGACTCATGAAAGTCAAGAGATAAACTACAGAATGGCCGACTCAGGTTGAAAAAATTTCCCTTGGAAAAAAGAACGACAAAATGATGAGACTCGGGCAATGTAACATTGACATAATTATGTGATAGAAGAGGCACCAAAAACTCTCCATATGTTTGGAAGAGTAACCAAACAGAGGAGGACACAACTCTATGTAACGAGAAAAGCTTCCTAAGATCATATTAGATCCCAATTCTTGGAGAAAAAATGAAAGGATGTTCTTTGTCCAAGGGAGACTATCTTTCTTACGAAAAAGGAGAATGTATATCCCATCCCCTCTTTTTGGAATATTTGACTTTTTTGTATTTTTCAAATTTTAAAAAAACGTGAAAAAAAATAAAAGAATTCTATGTTACAAAGGAGGAACAAGTGTCGCGGGCAATAAAACTAGTTCCAATCGCATGAAACATATTGATGCTCAGTGCAAGGATACATGTGTAGGACAAGGACACTTGGGAAAATTCCTCCATGGGTCAAGGTGTCAGATCACAAGGGAAAAAAGTGCTACAAGGCTTGCATTTAAGGAATGCTTTGAAGGTTCAGTTAATGGCCACATGAAGATGACATTAGGCCAAAGATGCAAGGATGAGACATGCAATGTGATTAAAAATTAAATAACTATATTCCTTCCATGTGAAGTTTTACGAGCCCAGTGAAGGTAAGCTCACTGGTTTTTCACATTTAGAGAGTCTAAAAAACACTAAAAGATGACTCGAAAGTGTTCCTTTTTCGGAATTAGTCCAGTCGGTTCGAAAAAGGGTTAAACTTATACCAAAGATGTCTCTTCAATACCATTTTAGTGAGTGTGACTGAGACAAGATCACTTGGCTATATTTTCAATTTTAAGGAGTCTGAAAAGAGATTAACTATGGACTCATAGCCTTTTTCTAAATTTAGTCTCCTTGGCCTGGAAAAAAGTTTAAAATATAACTTAGGAGAAATCCCTCGGTGAGACATGTCTCCCGAGGCATACCTTTTTCCTGGATAATATATTGGGCAGAAAAAGGGTTAAACTTATGCCCAATAGATATTCTTTCTAGAAACATTAATGAGTGTGAAAGGAACAAGGTCACTCAGAAATATTTTTATATATAGGGAGTCTAAAAAGAGCTTAACTATGGACTCCAGGGGGGTTCCTTTTTTGTAAGTAATCTTCAAGGCCCGAGAAAGAGATAAACCAAAACCAAGGAGAATGTCCCTTTTTCAAAAATTTAGTCCTGCAGGCCCGACAAAGGGTTAAAATTACGCCTGAGAATACTCTCTTAGTGAATCGAAGCTCCTAGGGTATACCTTTATTCGTAAATTAGCTTTCCAAACCAAAAAATGGGTAAACTATCATCGAACAAATGTGCCTTCAAATTTGAGTTTGGCGAGCATGAAGGGAAACAAGATTGCTCGACAATATTTTCATCTTTAAAGAGTCTGAAAAGGGCTTAAGGAAGACTCCAGGGGGGGTTATTTTCTCAAGTAATCAAGACGAGACCGAAAAGAATAAATAATCTCTCTTTGGATGTTTCTTTCAAAGTTTAAATGAGCCCGAAATACAACAAATTATGCTCATGGGGAGTCTCTTGGGTAATATCTAGAAAAGATGAAGAATAATGAGGATTCAAAACACAATCATGGTGGGACTAAAAGGACTCCCAATCCTGTGGAGAAAATTCACAGCATGGACACCAAAATGCAGCAAAGGATCTACCTAAGGAATCCATGTAGAGGAAGGCTCTACCACCTAATTACGACACTTCTAAAGTAGCAGAGAAGGTTCTGTGTCACACTTCAGTGGGATCGGTCCTATGGCAAAGCGGAAAAGTCAATAACTTGCAAAATACAGGGTGGTGAAAACCTAACCTATATGAAAATGTTGAAAAAATGACTTTTACCATGGGATGATATAAGTGTAACCCATATTAATAAAACACCAAACCAAAAGAATAAGTTCATTAGAATGAACCAAAGATCTCTCAAAAGGGAACTCAAGTAACTAACAAGCCAAGAAAGGGGAAAGGGGGACCAAATTGGGGAAAAAAAGGACAAAAAAGTCTATAAATAGAGGTGGACAACTAATTTTAACCATTGCAATTTGGAAAATAACCAAAAAGGTAAAAAAACCTTCTTCCTCAAAACATGAATTCAAGGAGCTATGGTGGACAAAAGATCCTCACACTTGGACCAAGTAAGAACAAAAAACCTTTCTTTTCATTTTCATTCACCCTTTAATGCTTAATTTAATGTTTGGAAGGCGTGTGCCCTTGTAAAAGGGTCAGGCTTGCATGTATATGGGTTGACCATGCCCATCCTGCGTATGTATGCGGGAAAAGTAACACTTAACACACATACATACGCAATTGCCTTAAAGACAACCCTCGCACACCTCTTTTAATGTTCAAAACAATGAAACAAAGGCTAATCCTCTCCAAATTTTTTGCAACGGGATGTATGTTCATTGGCAGGAAAGGGGACATGAGGAATTAGATGTCTTGGTCGAGGAGGATCCTGGTGCCATTTCCAAGCTGAAACAGTGTGGTATGTGGAATTTTTTCCATTGTCCATTAATGAGGGCACAACCTAGAATATTGAACCAATTGATAGAGTACTGGCTTCCTGATGCAAAGGAGTTCATGATAGAGGGTCGGTCACTAACTTCGATGATAGAGAACATATAATTTTTGACTGACATCTCTAGGATGGGGAACTAGTAAACTTGAGCACCTTTCCTCCCATGACATACAACATAGAGGATTACATCGGGATGTATTGTGAGGCTAGTATTGAGAAAGTAGGATATCAGGTGTCGATACATAATATCACTAGCCTCATTCTTCGGATTGTACTGTTCATGATTGGGCGGATCATGGGATCCTCAACACTTCATCAGGCCTCTTGTGCACAGATGCATTGTGAAGTTCAGTGCTTGCATGCCATTATTTTTTACTAGAGCGCTACCATGCTTACATGCATGAAGAAACAACTCATCGACTGTCATAGAAGAACGAGCAAGAAATTTCGGTTCAAGACTGTATTTTGTGCTATTTTCTTTGAGAGAGTGCCTATACTTATCTTGAGGGGGACAATACAAGGCCATATTGCCTCCTTTTTGGCATTGAGTAGGTGGGAAATTTTGTTTCCTAGACAAGGTGCAGGGAGATTCCAGGAGGCCTTTGATGACAAATTCTTTGACTGGTGGACTCATTGGATTCTAGTAATTGAGGACTATCCATATGCAGGGATCAGTTTCCTAAGGGATCTAGATATTCCCATGCCCCTTAGTGAGGAGCGCAAAGAGATAGGTAAACACACTTTTAAAATTATTTAATTTTTTAAGTTTTAAATATTATCTTTTTTATGGTAAAGTCAAATTACTAACTCAAAGATATGTTATATACAGATGTGGGACCGGTGCGACTAGATGAATTTGCTAGGACCAGGCATCATCCTCAACCAAAGGCCAGACCAGCAGGGGTAGGAGGGACAACAGCTACAGGAGGACCCCCAGTCAGAGAGGTTGAGAGAGTACTGCAACGAGTAGAGAGGAACATGATCGCTCCCACTCGTGCAGTGTCGATGGAAAAGATAGAAGACCTTTCCCCAACTATGTAGCCACATGTAGTAGGGGTTCCCAGGACTTGGTTCTAGTTTTTTCAACATCTTGCGAACATCGTGGTTCATTATCGTAGGGCCAATAGGCTTAGACCATAGTTAGCATTGGAACACACATGTGTCGAGGGAAATTTTGTTTATTCAATAGTGAGGGATTCATCCCAATGATGTATATTGGCTCTATTTGAGGCTTTATGGCCCATTTTGTACTTATGCCACTATTTTTTGTGATATATTATATATACATCCTTTTTTCTTATGGATAAACATTTTGTACAAATGTATTTACATGTGCATGTGTGTGTTTTTACTTTTATGTGTGAGAAACATGCCAATCTAATACTTGATTATTCAATGTATAAGTTAGTTGATTATATCTCCTAGGAACATAAATATGAGTAATATAATCAAAATAGTGTTCTAATAGACGGTACCCTAAGGAATCATCAGTGAAGGGTGGGATCGTAGACATAGTATACCCCATTTAATTGAGACACGAAAAGTTGAGCATCTAGATAAAACTGGAGGTGAGAAATACCATGTGACAAGGCATCACATAGTAGTTCTATTACTGCACTGTACTCGACAACATTATTGATTGCTTCACCTAGAAAAATACCTCTAGAAGACATCAACTAACCGAAATGTGTGAAAATCACCTAAGATGTGGAAGCAAGCCTCCGAGTGTGTTAGCTAGCAACATCTACAAACCCAACATAGAATTCAGATTCACTTGACATCTGCCACAATGAAAAGAAAACACAATAACTACATGTCCATAAAACAAAATACGAGATTGTATAAAAAACTATGCATATATACAAGAAGTTATGCTCATGCAACCAACCTAAGAGTAATAATTCTTAAGGTAGAGCCCATTTCTAGGATTTGGTAAAGTGTTACCCTCGAAATCAACCAGTCTATAAGAACCCTTTTCTAAGACTTTTTTCACAATGAAAGGTCTAAACCACATGGGTTTGAACTTGCATGCCCCCAAGGGATCTTTTTCTTGGTATTACATTAGGACAAGATTGCATTCGGAGAGAATCGAAGGGCGTATGGACCAATCTTATTTCTTCAATGATTAAACTAAATGATACATAAGAGGTAGCCCCTAAAGGTTGTATAAACCCTAATACAGTTGACATGTTGTTTGTGAGCCTCATTGGCCAAGGCTACATCTCGACGCTTCTCATCGATCTACTCAAGATATAAAAGACATTCTTCAAGCGGTGTAGTGTCGAGCAGTAGTTCCATTTCCAACTTAAGAGAAGGGATTTGGCATTCAATGGGTCAGACTGCCTCCATCCTGTAGATGATTTGGAAAGGAGAAAAACCAGTAGCAGTCTTGACTGAAGCTAGATAATCCTAAAGTGTTGATTACAACATCAAATTCCAATTTGACTTGGCCGAATTAATCATTCTCCAAAGAATAGCCTTGAGCGAATTATTAACAACCTCTACTTGACCCTTTTCTTGTGGGTAGTAAGGTGACGAATGTTCCTTTTTAAACACTAGTTTTGATGTTAATTTAGACATCATTTTGTTCTAGAAGTGACTACCATGGTCTATGACAATATCATTCAGGATACCGAACCTAGCTACAATCTAGTTAAGAATGAAAAGGGTAGCCTTTTCCCCGTCATTGTTGAATGTTGGCATAGCTTCGACCCAATTAGTAAAGTAGTCTAATACTACGATGATATAGCAATGCCCCCTAGCTTAAAATGGGTGACATGTAGTGAAATCAATCCACCACTTGGTGAAGGGACCAACGAAAATAACTAGGAACATGGGAGTTGGGTGTGCCCACATCTTCCAAGAGAAGATTTGTCATGAGTGACACTTCTTGATCACCTCTACACAATATTTGATTAACAAGGGCCAAAATTATCCAACGCAAAGAATATTTTGGGTTGTTACCGACCCAAATAGATGACTGTCACATGTTCCTTTGTGACAGTCATTTAAAACAAACTCTGCTTCTTCGTGAGTGAGAAATTAATGGAGAATACAATCTGCTCCTCGACGATTTAAAGTGTCTTCAAGGATAAGATAGTTTCTCGCTTGGTTTCGTATTCATCAATGCTCATAATGAGAAGTAGAATAAGGGCACTTCAAAGTCTAAAGATAAACAAGTATATCTCCATGCCAAGGGTCCAAATATGTGATAAGAAAAAGATCGTCGCTGATTGGTGAATCTTCAGGAGAAATATCACCACTCTCGACCGAAAGTTTGGAGATTAGTTCAGAAAAGACCAAGGAATTTTTAGATTTCACCAAAACAAAATCCAAGTCAAAATATTACAGGATGACTATCCATTGATTGATTTCCCATTGATGACCCGCCGTGTTAACACATATTGAAAAGGGTTGACGACGACTACGATGGTGGTCTTGCGAAGTAAAATTTAATGGTAGAACTGTTGGAAAACATGAACAACTACCAAAGCGAGTTTCTCAACATGTGTGTAGTTGAGTTTTGGTCCAACCAGGTCTCGGTTAAGATAGTAGATAACATGCTCTTTGAGTGCTTCATCCTCTTGGACCAAGACCATGCCGATAGTATACTCTGTGGCTACAAAATACAACAAGAAATCCTTTCTATAATCTAGAGGACTGAGTAGAGGGGCAGACATCAGAGCGTGTTTCAATGCTTCAAAAAATCACTGAGTTACTTCATCCCAACATAATAGGACCCCTTTTTTCAAGAGACTCATGAACCCTTTAGTAATTTCGGCATAGTTAGCCAAAAAACACCAAAGAAAATTGGCTTTCCTTTGTAGACTCTAAAGTTGGGGGATTGTGTGCGGGGGAGGCAATTGAACTATTTCCTCAATCTTGAGAGGATCGAACATGATCCCTCTAGTTGACATGATCAAACCTAACAAGTGTCTTAATGCCACACAAAAACTACACTTTTTTGGATTCAGGTGAATCCGATAGTAGCGAAAACTCTCAAAGATTAGTCATAAATGGGCAGGATGATCGGATCTATTATGAGACCGTGATTCCAAATCATCGAGATACACCTCAAATATTTGTTTGAGGTTGTGGAAATAAAATGACATGGTTTGCTGAAAAGTGGCTCCAACATTATTAAGGTCAAAAGTCATTTTTATATATGCGAATGTACCCCAAGGACAAACAAAATCCATTTTATGTTGGTCCTCGGGCTTGATTTGAATTAGATCATACCTAGAAAAATCATCCATGAAAGAAACTACCTCATAACCTGCACATTCATCGATAATTTGGTCAATAAATGGGGTTGGAAAATTGTCTTTCAGGAAAGCTTTGTTCAGGTCACAAAAGTCCATACATACATGGATCATACCTTTTTTCTTGTTGACAGGAACATGGTTCGATACCCATTTTGTCAATTGCACATGATAGATGAAACCAACTTTGATGAGTTTCTCTACTTCATCCTTTATTGCCACTACCTTGCGAGGATTGACTAGTTGAAGATTTTGTTAGACAGGCTTAACATCATGGTAAGTTGTGATCTCGTGTTCAATGATGCGTGGATCAATTCATGGAATCTCCTCATAAGACTAGGAAAAAACATCGCAAAATTATTTAAACAATTTAGTGTATATCTAAATCTCTCTGGGAGAACAATATTCTCCGATGAAGAAATTTTCCACGACGCCAGGGGTTCTAGAGATGTCGATAAGAATATTTTTAGCTATACTTTCCATGTTTCACTAGGCATAGATTTCTTGCATGGCCAGAGAGTTAACAAGACAAGGGGCATATCTATTCATGGTCATAATGAACTCTCCTTCTTCAATTCTCTTCATCTCGGGTAAGAAATAAGATATGTGGTGAATATCATCCCAAGGTATGTCTCGACCAGTCATTTCCTCTAAAATCTCCTTGTCAAAGGGAAAGACTAAGTCCATGGGATTGTAAATGGCGAGAGAGCCTTGAGCCCAAACAGGATCTAGAATGGGATCTAGCTCATGTGGGGGAGATGGATTAGGGTTGGCCAAGGCTTGATAGACAATATTGTATGAAAACTCAACAATGGATAAGGGCATAGCCATTCCAAGGTGACCTACACCTTCCATCAAAGTTGATGGGGAAGGTAAAATCCATGGGTTGTTAAAGTAACTCGTTCTAAAAGATGCGACTTGAAAAATTGCAGCCTTCAACTAATCGGGGATAGTCAAAATAAACCTGACATCATTGGCAGGTGGTGGATAATCAAAAGTCCCCATCAAAGATGGAAACAATCCGACACCTAAGTTAACAGTACCTAGCTGTGGGTTATCAATCATCAAGAACGTGGATGCCCCCAATGAGGGGCCAGGACGGGAGAAGGATAATTGATCAACAATTATAATCTGACCTTCGTGAGGAAAACATACGAACCAAAAAATGGTGGATACAACCAGTGTTGTAGCGTAAGTCCAACTCCGCCCTAACAAAATATTGTATTCAAGAGGTGCATCAACTACTTCTACTTCGACACACATAGGTTTTCCCTCCAACTGCGCGGGGAAAGAGAGAATTATGCCATGTGGTATGAAATATCGAACGTCAAACACAATTAGCAACATCAGTGACATAGACAAATCAGATTGATCGATGGCCTTCCAACATGCCAACTTCATCACACAAGTCGAGGAACCCTCATCAATCACTATACGAAAAATTTTCCATGTCAACAATTTCATGGTGTACACCACTACTATCTGAAAAGCGACATTGTGAGGAAGATGAGGTTTATGGTATGTAGGGTCAAAAAAAATCATTCTTGAATTAGTGGTCTCGACCATTCCCAAGGCAGACAACAATGCTTTCTTCTATGAGGGAAACTCTAGAGAACTTCTAGATCATACATTGCATAAGGAGTTTGTGTCAGATCCTCCACGATGGAGTAATTCTGAGCAACCCTTGCATTTGGGTTGTGAGAATCCTTTTTGAATGCACCCTTAGGGATGTGAGTCATCATTTCTCCTGTCATCTTCTCAATTTGAAGAGGAGTCAATGGGTTGGAGGCTTCTTTTCCCTTCTCAACAGATTCCGGCATTCTGTATTTATGAGCCCTGGTCTGTATATTAGGTTCAACTTTCATCATATTAAATGTTTGCGGCCTCATTGTTAGTATTGGGCGCGGGGGCTCCCTGACTACCCCTAGGCACACTCATGGATAAGGAAGCTTGAGCCATAATTTTCCCTTGTGGAAAAGGGTTAGTTAACACATAAGGCTACTACAATGCCAACACATTTTGGGCTTCCTCAAGATGAGGGCATTAGTGAGTTAAGTGGTCATATGTGCAAAGCTTACACAAAAACTTCACCTTTCTCTTTTTTGTTTTTTCCCTCGCCAACATTATTTGCAACCTTCTTATCCCCCTTAGCCTTCTTGTTTTTAGTTTTCCTCTTTCCATAATTTTTTTGGTTACCCTTGGGATTTTTTGATTGCACACTATGTACATACGATGTTTGAGTTACGGGGGAAGTCGAACTAGGAGTTTGGTTGGCCACNCGCCAACATTATTTGCAACCTTCTTATCCCCCTTAGCCTTCTTGTTTTTAGTTTTCCTCTTTCCATAATTTTTTTGGTTACCCTTGGGATTTTTTGATTGCACACTATGTACATACGATGTTTGAGTTACGGGGGAAGTCGAACTAGGAGTTTGGTTGCCCACCGTCTGTTGAATCAATAACTGTTGTAACTGATTAGATAATTGGTCTATGGGATTTCTCTATGTTGAGCCTACTATGACATCAGCATGAGGCCCAGACTTCTATTTGGTCTTGTCGAACATCGATCATGGTTCATCGAGCAAGATCTCGTATATCATATCGGACTGAGAGTAAATCAACTCCAGTTGTTGGGATCTCATGATATCTTCTTCTTTAGAAAAAACTCTAAACGTCGCAATGTCTTTGGACACACAAGGTACCAAGGACTTTAGGAACCACTCAAGAAAAAATATGGGAGGGACCTTAACTTTGATCAAACTCTTTCATCGTCACCATTCTCAGATGTGATCTGATATATGGTCAAATTTCATTTGCTCAAAGTTGGCCATCAACTCAGTGCCGACATCGTATCTTACCGATAGTTAGAAATGGTTTAAGAATACCATATTTGGGTTATTAAAGTAAGCATACTTTGATCTATCGAGATAGTTATACCATTTCGTGGCACCCCCTATAACAGTGCGTTGAAACAAACACAACTGAATGAAATCATCCTTTAACGATTTGGATGAGCACCATAAGTGAAATGTCGTCACATGATCACCTGGATCTTCACCAGGATTTCCTTCAAACTTAGGGATGTCCAAGTGAAACTTAGTCGGCATGGGTGGCCAACATGGATCATGACATATTGGTTTGTTCAAAAGTCTCAACTATTGTAGAAAATGCAGAGTCGTCAGAAAAGGTAGTCTAAGTTGTGGCAGATTCACATGAAAAGAGGGGCCTAGATTTTGAATGGCACCATCTTTCCAGAAAAAGTTTGACTATTTCTAGGGTTTTGGTAGAGACCATGGTGGCCCTGTCTAGTAAAAGGGACCTTCATTTTATTATACATCACCGGTTGATTCTCGTAGTTGGATGGCATGCCTTGTGTAGGGATTTCTCCCTGTACATCATTCCAAGGACCTTGGTTGGGGATGCCCCCATCCAACCCTCCAGGCATAGGTACTTAACCCTACCCAAGGTTCCACAGAGTGTGGGAGGGGTTTCCCCTAATCAAAATACCTTGTGAAGCAAATGATCCTTTCTAAGGATTTCCAAGACCCTGTGAGGAGTAAACTTTTGTGATCGCTCCCTGCGAAGGAATGAAACCTTACGTAGGGTTTTGTTGACTAAAAATGGGGTTTCCCCTGGCTGAGAAAGAAGACGATGAGAAAGTGTTATTTCCAAATGCATCGAACAAAGAAAAAGGCATAGATCCCACCAGATTCATGTAGGATAGAGGTCCACGACTCCCCCCACTGAAAAAGCTAGAGTTGGTATTAAGCCCGTTCGACTGCTAGAAAGTGCCTCTGAGTGAAGGGGATAGAGGAGGGATGTAACCCCCACCATAAGGGATATCATTCAACATAGAAGTGGTGCATGCGGTGGATCTTTGCAAGGGAGCATTAGATCTCGCTACCGCCATACCAACAGTCTGTAGAGTAGAGTAGGTTAGAACTGAACTTGATTCAAAACTCGACATCCCATATGAAAAGGGGGCACCATACGTGTTCTGGATAGAGGGAACAATGGTCAAATTCGTTGAATGGATTGTGCCACTACCAAAAGTAGTGGGCATCTGGGCGACCGTAGTCCTGACAGATGGATGTGGGGGGGGAGGTACAATGCCCCCTGTTATCACACAATTTGTACTTTGATAGAAGGAGAAGTAAATGGAAATAAAATTGGTGTAACTTGAGGTTATCCTATCAATGTCACCTCAATAGGATTCCTCTTTCTATTTAGGGTTGTAGGCCTAGGGGAGACATTCCTGATGACCTAGGGCTTTGAGAAGGCAAGGTCAAGAAAGATATTAAAAGATCCCCTCTCACAAGTCACCACTAATCAGAAAGTCTTAGGTTTATAACCAATGAAGTGATAATATATCAAGATTTACCAGCCCGAAACAAAGCAAGAAGAAACTATATATATTGCAAGTACAACTTGTGGGTTAGCACTTCATAAAACCACAAACTTTCTCGATAAAGGAAATTGGCTAAGAAGTAAACAAAAAATTATAACAACAATATTTATGAGCCTGATGGATTATTGAGAGGGGGGGTGAATCAGTAATAGCATAATTATAATCTTTTTTCTTCAAATGTTATATCAATGTAGAATTATTATCCAATAATGAGCAGTAAGAAATAAACAATCACACACATACACAGTACACCAGTGTTTTATGTGGAAACCCAAATCAAGAGAAAACCACGGAATTCTTTTTCTTACATGTCTTGAAGAATTACATTCATTGGAAGCACCAACTTCCTTTGTTTTCCAACTGCAACTGGAAGGAGGCTCCAACCCCCTAGTTTCTCAGGCTACAACCTGAGGGAAGCTCCAAATCCCCAATTCTCTGGCTACAACTAGAAGAAGGATACAACCCCCTATGTTCTCCGGCTGCAACTAGAATGTGGCTACAACCACCTTTCCTTGCCCCATCCTGCCACCCTGAAGTAGAAGTAGAATGATGGAACCACTGTCACACTATCACTGTGAGATATACCATTGTAAACCTATACCAATAAATTTGAACCATGCATCAACCATGCCTCAACCTGTACCTCAACCTATTATCAACTTGTACCATAAACAAGTGCATCAACCATGCACCAACCTGGAGAAAACAACCTGTAATCAACCTGTACCATAAACAAGTGC
>JASDQU010300407.1:0-13931 GCA_032191745.1 Picea mariana
GAAAAGTTGTTGGGTGCAATCTAATTGGAAAAAGGATGAAAGCTTGGCTGGAGATTGGGTGCACACATTAAGGAAATGGAATGGGGATCCAAATAAAAAAACAAAAGTATAAACAAAATAAAAAAACGTGAAAATACACACCCTTGTGACAAAACAGATTTGGTTCCAAGTCTGCAGTTTTTGTCCTACAATTTAAATAAATATCTTTAAGGAATTTAAAGATGAAGGACCAGGTAACTAGTAAATACCTATCAAGATGTTTGCAAAGTTGAAACCCTGGTAATTATTCACAGCCAAAGCCTCACGCGGCACCTTCCGAGTTTCTTCTGCTCTGAACAGGCGGCTCCATAGACCACCAGGCTAATAACTGTAACAAATTCTACTCTAAACAGGCAGCTCCACCACTAGCATCTCTTGCCCTCTTTCTGTTCCATCGAGGGGAAATGAACACGAAAATTCAATATATGTAAATCGGGCCTTGGCGATTTAGAGATTTTCTGGATGGTCACTAGATAGTAGAACTTTGTAGTTCTCACAAACGAACCAGACGAGTAACAAAGCTATGATTTTAACCCTGGGCACTGGGCATATGCCATACAATTTATACCAGGCGGGAGGGCCAAAATGTAGCTACCTAGTGCCCATACCATAAAATTTGGGCGAATTAAACCATAAACCCCGATTTTACCAAATGGCAGGGCGAAGAAGCTATCATAAATTCCCATGCTTCTAGAAATTTGGCTAATGGAAGCTTGTCCCTCCAAATTTCAGGGGCGAAATATAATTTGTTTTCCTCTATCTCTCCTAAAAACAAGGGCTAACCCTGTACACGATTTTTCCCCTAAAATAAATTATGGGCTAATGATACAAGTTTAAAAAAATCTCTTTAATACAAAAAATTCGCCCAATAAAAAATTGGAAGCCCCTAAATTTCGCCCATGAGCGAAATTTCGCCCCTAAAATCATCTATTCCAATATGTGCATGTCTTCCTAGGATCATATATTCATGAGGAACACATGGTCAACATGACGGGAGAACTCCAAGAGGAGTTGGAAGACTCTCGTGAGCACCCTCATGCATCCTCATAAAAAATCCAATCTCATAACAGAGGTGTTTTTTTAAATTGACTCTTCCAAGTCCACTTTAGATTCACCTGTCACATGGCCTGCTAGGAGAGAGAAAATCCAAAAGGCTAAGGAGGTGCGCATGGCCAGGTTAGAAGAGCTCTAAAGAAATTTTGTTAGAAGGAACAAAGCTAAATATCCCCACACTTCCAAGGAGTCGTCCTCATCAAACCAACAAGGAAATCAAGCCACAAATGCTCTTTTACCAACTCCACAAGGTCCCAAACGAAATGTCCCATATTTCTTTGACCAAAACAGAAGTGGAAAGACAACAAGGAATGTTTCCAACAATGGTACAACCACAAATCAACAATTTGTCCAAGGTAAATATGCTACAAATCAACAAGCTACTCAAGGTAAATCTGCTCCAAATCAACAAAAAATTCAAGGTAATATTGCTGCCCCTAATGCTGATTTTTCATGTTTTTCTATTGAGGATGAATCAGCTAAGGTAAAGATCCCTATGCCCCTCAAAGATTTAGCAAAAAACCCTTCGTATCAACAATCCATTTTGAAATTTATGGGTTGTCTTGTAGATGAAGCTAATCTAAATGATGAGATTCCTAAAATTTTCTTAGGGACAAGTAGGCAAGAGAAAAACCACATGCCTTTTTTCCTGTCTTTATAAATTAATGGTTTAATTTTAAGGAATTGCATGCTTGATTCATGTTCTTCAACTAACATTATGACATTAGAAGTAATGAATCAGCTAGGCTTGCAGATTACTATGCCTTATAGAAATGTTAAAGCAATGGATGCTAGAGAAGTTGAATGCCTTGGTATTATCAAAGACTTACAATTTTTATTGCTTTCATGTCCACAGAGGTGAATGGTTATGGATGTGGTGATCATTGAATTCCCTACTCAGTGGGGAATGATTTTATCTCGCAAATGGTTTGCAGATGTGGGGGGAACCCTGCAAATGGATTTGACTTATGCTGACATTCTGGTGAAGGGCAACATAAAGATCTATGTCTTCAGAGTACAAAAAATGCTCCACCATGTGGAGGACCCAAAGGTAGGAGATAATGACCTTATGTATCCTGACATCAAGGAACCCGAGGCCAAGGAGGGGGATCTAGGAAAATACATGCTTGCAGATGATGTAGATCCCCCTATTCTTGTTGTTCCAAAATACGAGCCCAATCAGGTATGGCTTATGTAGTTTGATGGTTCTAGTTCTTACATTGGAGTTGACGCAAGTATATTTTTCACCGCACCTAGCGGTATGATTTATCCATTCTCTTATCACTTAGAGTTTCCATGCACTAACAATATGGCTGAGTATGAGGCTTTGTTGCTAGGTTTGAAAAAAGACAGGAAAATGGCGGTGAAATACCTTAGAGTGGAGGGAAATGCCGAGCTGATTGTGAAACAGGTACACCAAGAATGTGAAGCAAGACATCCACGCATGAGAAGGTATAGGAATGCGGTATGGGATGAGATTGAATTATTTGATGCATTTAATATTTCTCATATTCATAGAGAGATAAATAGGGAGGTTGATGGTCTTGCTAGATCCACCACTTTGTTTGATCCCACTCTTTCTAATCCCTATATACGACATTTAGTTGAATTATATTTTTTCCCGCATGTTCCTGATAATATCACTGCTATGCAAGTTTTTGATGATGAAGAGCAAATTTTAAATTTTATGCATGGTGAGAAAGACTTTTCTGATTGCTTGATTGATGAGGTGTAGGATGGGAAGGAGATTCCTGTGATTCAGTTGAGATCTAATCATATACTTGTTGGTTTAGTTCCTCTTGAAAATATGTTTGATAGATCAGATAGGTTTTTGAATAAAATGAAGAAAATTGACGCAACAAATGTTTCCTCGCAGGTTGATGACATAAATGTGGGTTCTGAGGAGTCTCCTCACTACATCAAGATAGTTAAAGCATGCACAGAGAAAGAACGAAAAGAGATCATCATTTTGGTCCATGAGTACAATGATGTTTTTGCTTGGTCATATGATGAGTTGAAGACTTTTGACAAAAACTTCCTTAACCATGAGATTCCTCTCCGAGAAGATGCCAAACCATTCAGATAGAGACTCTGATTCATAAACCGCAAAGTTTCCTTAACCATTCAAAAGGATCTGCAAAAGATATATGAAGAAAAAATCATTGAGAAAATCAGGTATTCTGAATGGGTGTCAAATGTTGTAGCAGTAGGAAGAAGAATGGGGAAATTAGAATATGCATTGATTTTGGGAACTCGAATAGGGCATGTTTAAAATACAACTATCCTTTTCCCAGCATGGACCACTTACTACAAATAGTTACAGGTTCAAAGATGATGTCCACACTGGATGGATTTTCAAGTTACAATCAGGTTGCAGTGGCAAGGAAGGATCACCACAAAACTACTTTCGTTACTCTTTGGGGCACTTATTCTTACATCAGGATGCCTTTTGGCCTGATAAACGTTGGTGCAACATTCCAGCGAGCTATGGATCATGCATTTAATTTTTTTTTTATTTAAATTCATAGTTGTTTATTAGGATGATATTATTGTGTATTCTAAAAAGAGGTCTGATCATATCTCTCATTTGTGTGTTACTTTTGATAGGTGCCGAAAGTTGGGCATTTCACTCAATCCCAATAAGTCCTTCATGGGTATGTTTGAGGTCAAACTATTGGGCCATATTTTTTCAAAAGAGGGAGTGCGAATTGATCCTAAAAGGGTCAGTGGCATACAAGAAGTTCCCTTGCCTAGTACTATAAAAGGTATTCAATATTTCCTTGGGAGAGTGAACTTTATGTGCAGATTTACCCCCAAATTTGTAGAGATCGTAAAACCTATTACAGATATGCTGAAGAAGGGTCATGACATGGTTTGGAGGGAAGAAGGGAAACTAACATTTGAGAGCATCAAACATGCTCTGTCTCACTCTCCTACTTTAGTTAGTCTTGATTATGCATGTGATTTTCAGATATTTTCTTTTGTCTCTGATCAGACTATTGCTTGTGTTTTATTGCAGAAAACCACAGATGGTCATGAGAAGCCAATTGCATATATGAGCTACTCCTTGCAAGGATCTAAACTCAAATAGAATCTTATGGAGAAACATGCATATGCTATGGTCAAAGGATTGGCCCATTTCAGGCCTTATTTTTGGAACTCACACATTGTAGCATACGTCCCTTTTCTTGAAGTCAAAGATATATTGGCTCAAAAGAAGTGTTCAAGAAACAAAGGGTTGTGGGTGACAAAAATACAAGAGTATGACCTTGAGGTAAAGATTGCTAAAACTGATAAAGGTTAAGGACTAGCTGCACTGATGACCGAGAAGGACTCGAAACCTGAGGTAATTAATTAGGTAAATTTTATCTATGATGATTTGCAAGCTTATGATTGTTATCGTGATATTATCTTTTACTTGAAAATTTTTTCATGTCCTTCTAACTTCAGTAAGATGCAAAAGCGATCTCGGCAGATCCGTGTTGTTAAGTATTGTCCTTGGCAGGGTCACTTGGAATGGAGGAGCCCTCATGGGATGATTTTGAGATGTGTTTTATCTCATGAGACACATCATATCATGACTGAGTTGCATGCAGGGGTATGTGGTGGTCATTTTTTTGGTAGGACCACAACCCATAATATTATGCGTGCCAGATACTATTGGCCAACTCCATTCAAAGATACTCATACTTTCATCCACGCATGCGAGCCTTGTCAGAGGTTTGAGGGAAAGAAGAGACTACCGACATTTCCCTTAGATGCAGTTGTGATAGAGGTCCCCTTCCAGCAGTGGGGGTTGGGCTTTATTGGATAGATTCCACATGTTTCTAATGCTGGCCATTCTTGGGTTTTGGTAGCTACTGATTACTTCACTAGATGGGTGGAAGCCATTCCACTCAGGACATCATCCTTTGCTGCCATTATTCAATTCATGGAGGAGAATATCCTCACTCAATTCAGAGTCCCTAGGAAGATTACACCTGATAATGTTAGTGTATTTAGATCAGTTGAGTTGGTGTATTTCTGCTTGAGGTTTGGTATCACTCTAGCCCATTTGACTAACTACTATCCACAGGGTAATGGACTGGTAGAGTCCTCCAACAAGAACTTGATCATGATAACCAGAAGAACAGTTGGTGAAAACAAGAGAGCTTGGGATAGCAGTCTCAAGTATGCATTGTGGGCTGACAGAGTGACAAAGAAGCAGTGAACTGGTAAGGCACCCTTTGAGCTGGTCTATGGTGTTGATGTAGTCCAACCAGTTAACTTGATGATTCCAATCCATAAGTTGATTAGAGAGTTCACTACAGATGAGGAGACATTGCATGGCCAATTTTATGATCTAGTTCAACTTGAGGAGGATAGATCAGAGGCTTTGACACATTTCATTAATCATCAGAGACAGGTAAAGAAAGACTTTCATGAGAGATCTAAAGGAAAGGTGTTGCATGTTGGTGATTTGATCTTGCTGTGAGACAAGAGAAGAGAGAAGTCATGAGACCATAGTAAGTTTGATAGTTTTTTGTTGGGTCCATTCAGTGTCCATGCTTTAGTGGGATCCAACACTTTTCAAATTTCCGATTTGGATGGTGATGTCATGCAGCTTCCTGTCAATGGGCAACGTCTTAAACAATTTTTCCAATGAAGGGTTTAACCCCTTCAACATTTTTGGGTACGTGCGAGAATTATTTTATATGTTTGTTCTTTTCATTTACTGTCACCTTGCTTATCCTAGCGTAAATTCCATTGTTGCTTTCCATTTTTTAGTCTAGACTAGATTCGTTGGCTCACTATCCCTTTGCCAGCATGTGGTTTGAGTTGTGATAGATTAGGACTTTTCTTTGCTTTAATTCCTGCTTCCTAGGAAGACTTTCCACTTTCCAAAGATTTTTTGCTTGTCAGAAGCCTTTCCTACTTGTCAGTGGCCTCATGCCAGATGTTTGTGTCAGCCTAGATAGCCAGTCTGGATGAGGGATCCTTTTTCATCACTTGAGCATAGAGTAGGGGGGTAGAATGAAAGACATAGGTGACTGTGTTTGTCTTTCGTCATTTCTTCACTGCATTTTTACCATCTTACAGAGTCCCCTCATCCATCATAAGGATATGATACCGAGTTTGAGTTGTTTGATCCACCACACATTTTGATTCACATTGTTCACTTTGCACTGAGGGAGGAGAGTCATCATTGCTCCTTTTTTTCAGTAGGTTTCCTTGTATCGACACCGACACCTTATCTACAGGAAACCCAGGAGTGTTGAACACCTTAATGGCTACAATCCTCAATGGCAGTCATTTCGCACTTGACATGGTTGAGCATCATTGGGCCTTGATCTGCTGACTCTTGTCATGATTCGACTCTAGATCATATTTCATTATGACAGAGTTTGTTCATGCCTTAGGCCCCATTGTCATCATTGGTGGGTGACCTTTGCACTTAGCATGGGTTCACCTTATTGGCCTCTGACTAAGTGACTGCTTCTTTTGTGTTGACATCAACACATATACCACATAGAGTTGTGCATTAGTTGGCGAGTGGCAGTAGTTTCAGAGTGTAGCAACTTTCAGATCAGATTTTTCCCTTTCGTGTGTCTTTTAGAGGCATTCTGATTTGAGTTTCATGGTTTGTGGGGATTGACTCCAAGGCCCAATGGACTAGTTACTAGTATCAGGAAGCAGGTTGTATGGTTATAAGTTTGACTCCCTTGGCATCAATATTTCGACATCATTGACATAAGATGGTTTTTAGTGGTAGACATGAGTTCTAGGTTCTTGAAATCCACAAGGGGTCCTGCCCCTGTGAGTCACCATTTGTTGACCCCAAAATCTCATCCTTGAGACTTGTATGGTCAAAGGGCCAGTCTATCCTTTCAGGATGACATTCAGATGTTCTTTTTGATAGCACAAGATCATCATTCAAAGGTATTCCAGGCACAATGATTCTTGTTCTTGTCAGTTAGAGGATGGTTTCTTACAGGTGTTGAGTTCAAAGCTTGTTTCAATGATTTCTGAGTTATTACAAGATGATATTTCAGTTCCAGGTTTGATTATGAGAGATTTGCAACATTATGGGACACTTCTTGCCCATGAGGATATTATTAACCCCTCACATCAGTTATTTGACAACATATTCTTATTCCTTGTCCAATTCTGCTTCCAATGAGTATAAAATCGATGGTATTTGGACAACTTGCTTTTTTGGTGATGAGGTGGCACAGGGGATGCCATGGGAGGGTGAGGTGGCAACCCATGTGGGGACCACATGCCTAAATATGGGTACTTTTCTGCCTAAAAATGGGACCACTAAGGTGCCCAATACTTGCTAAATGAAAATTGGATAAAGCAAAGTAGTTTCCAAAAGTCATAAAGCATCCTAAAAGCAAGTCAAAAGGTCAAACTGGGCGAGTTGTCAACTTTCTGCTTTAGTTTTTGATTTCTGATTTAACTTTTAGCTTTCAACTTTTATCTTTTTCCTTTCCCATCTTTCCAATTTTCCTTCTTTAGCTTTCCACATTTTCCCTTTCCTAGCTTTCCACTTTTCCTTCTTTAACTTTTGGCTTTAGCTTTCCACTTTTTCCTTTTCTCTCTTTTCCTTCCATTCTATCACTCATGCACCCTATTTCTATCCATGAGGTGCACCCCTCCTACCTTTTTGGCCACAACTTCTCCATACCTAACCAATTTTGACCCATTCGACCTCCATTGTCCTCCAGATAACCCCCAGATTTGGCCAGATTGCTTGGGAAAGGTGCACTCAACTAATTTTAGCAGGTGTGCATGCAGTGACACATGACAGATGGGCATATTGACACATGGATGATGGATATTGGACATCCTTTGGCCCATTTTGGAAACATCAAGCAAATTATTGATGTAGTTATCTATATATGCAACATGCTTCCACAATTTATGGTTTGATCACTCTATTGCAGGAGCATTACTACTCTCTCATTATATTCTATCTCTCATTCTAGCTTTAGATTCTCATATTCTTGGAGATTATTGTAACAGTTCATGACTTTTAGATTCTCATATTCTTGGAGATTATTGTAACAGTTCATGATTTTAAGGATGGAAATTTATTTTAAAATGTAGAAACCTTGGCGAATCTTACTAATCCTTCATATGCCAACTATAAATGTTTGGCAACATTTTTGTAAAAATATTTAAATTTCTAAGGATTTTATATAGTTTGTATAAAATTTTGGTGATTTTTAAGTTAAAATAATTTTATCCTATAGAATTTGGGGGAATCATTTTTAGAATAGAGAATCATTTTTTGGGAAAAACCATGGAAAATTAGCCCATGAGCAAAATTTAGCCCCTAAAATCATTCCTGGGGCCCGTCATTCCTCTGATTTGACATGAAAAAAGAGTCTTATTTGTTGATTTTGGCCTAGATTCTTGTTGTTACATTCGATTTCTAATTAATTTACATGTTGTTTGAAGCTCATCCTTCATTGGGGGTCAAATTGGCACCATTGAAATGTTATTTCCTTGCTGATTTTTTTCTTTCTGCATTCTATTGGTTCGCTCTGCTTAGGGTGTTCCATTAAAATTTATCCAAAATCAAATTTTATGCAAGTTTTGGGTGAGGTTATCTAACCCTCATTCCAAAACCATTTTTGTGCTTGCTGATTTGTGTTTTTGTAGGACATATTTTATCCATTAAGAAGCACGCCCTAGGGTAGCCTCCCTTTGGTTGGAACACACTAGCCCAAAACGAGAGGGGTGTTATCATTTGTGACCTTAGGATCCACCCCTGAATTAAGCCTAGTTTGATTGCCTCAACTTACAATTGACCTAAATCCTAGGGTGTCAGATTTAGCCTTAACATGAGGTCTACACGAACGGTTAAGAATTGCCATGACAGAAAAAAATGCTAGATATTTATCAGAATCCCTTTTAAAAAGGCATCCTTGAGCTGACATGTAGCTGAAGTTACATAACTTGTGGACTACCATGCTATGAAAACATCCCCAGGTTTCCAGTTCTTATTGGAAAACATCCAAACTTGGCTAGACTAACATGCCACGAAATGAAAATCTCGGAAATTGTGATCCAACAGAAGAGCAACCAAATATCCATCTCCAATTCGTCTTCTAAATATCACAGGGCTCACACACCAATATCTCTGATTGATAATCCCTGAAAAAATACAAGCAATCCCCATTGCCATCACACTTGTAATCAAGATCAACTTTCCCTCCAAAAAATCTATTATATTATTCATTGGGCATTGTTTCAATCTCCGACCACCCATGCCCCTGCAGTTCCCAGACATTCAAGAATTTACATTTCTTGGGAGAACCCAATCCTCCCACAAGAGTAAGCCTGCCTCTTCTCTTTACAAGGAAGGAACACATGAGCTGCCGGGGCCTTGGCACCATGACCTCACTCCAAACACCCTTCACTAAATCAAATGCAATGATACTATAAGGCCTAGTAGATGTGAGTAAATATATAATTCCATTACATTAGACTGTATCATTGGGTGTCCTCATAGCCAACCTCACAGCATATTCACAGGGGACTTCTCCAATCACATGCCATGAATCAACACATGAATCATAAATTTCTATTGTGGGTTCATACACGTTACAATTTTGTGAAGACCCGCCTGCTACAATGACCTGAAAGTTGTCGTCACAACCATTTTTTTCATTGGGGCTCGATCTTCTCTCAATACCACAAATGCACGAAATCAAACGAGGATGGTGCAACGCAGGAAGGAGCCTCCATTTCTTAGCTATTAGATTACAGACTGCAAGATGGTGTGATCCAATATAACTTCCATTGATAAGGAGTTGTTGACCAATTGCTGCCACAGGAAAACAGATGGAGTGGGGAAGAAAACAAAGAGGAATGGAATACCATCTATTCAGAATTGGATTATAAGCACAACAACAGTCCCTGCAGTTGTATTTAGAGACTGCAAATAACTAGGGCGGTCCCTGTTAAGGCCATGTTAATCTCCATAGCTTAATAAGAGCTCTCGATCTTATGTATGATTCCCATTCCTTGCACATTAAGCTACTCCTTATCACATTATCAATGGAGGTCCTTGATAGAATCTGGCCCAGTAATTCCTGGGGCATATGGATCCAAAAGCCCTCCTTCTCACATTCCCCATTAGTCATGGCTTGCATGAGGGCCTGTATCTCGTTATTCTCAACTTGTAACTTGTAAACGAATGCATTTGTAGCCAAGTTGTTTGGGATGTCATGACTCTATAGTGTGCAAGTAATAGCCAGGAAGCAATCTTTACCTTTGGGATTTGTTTGAGGGTGGGCATTGGCCAGTGCAACCCTAACAGTTTTCTCAATAATTTCAGTTCAGATAATAATCCAAGAGTCACATTGGTTTCTATGTCGGATGTGTAGGGATGTGCGGTGACATCATACGATGATTTGGATCAATGTACGTCATATTTAATAAAATGATTTATTTCCTTAAATGGTAAATTGCATTGAATATGACATGACATAGTTCAGTCTCTGAGGTGTACGATGGTGACAGAGTGTGATGTTAAGGCACTTCATGATGTTAAAGTCATTAGTTCGAAAACTTTTGTAATATCCCCTGATAGAGTCTCAGTTGTAATTATGAATTGTAAACATGTTTTTTAGGTTGGTGAGTCGAGTTATAATAAGCTAGGAGGTTTATGTGATGATTAGGCCAGAGAGCCTGGGATGCTAAGGCCAGGAGTCTGTTTTGTATATGTAATTATGCAAAATCATTAATAAAAATATAAACATCGTTGCGTGTAGACCGACCACGAAGAAAGGGTGATGGGGGAATAAGATTCCACAAGGTTGGGTAAGGGAGGAGGCTAAGTGTTTGGGCCTAGGGGATAATCTAGGGGTATTATCTCTAAAGAGGACAATAATTTATTATTATTTTCTAAAAGGATAAGGTGGACAATTGACCAAGTGTTGTCCTAAGTTCCTCGAAAAGGAACGTATGCTAAGTGGAGTGCATGTGGCTGCAGGAACACAGGTGTCGACCTGGGCACATGAAATTATAGCTGGAAAAGACAACACTATTGGGGGGGTCCTGTCCATTCTTCCATCCGGAGTCTGAACCCGAAACCTCCATGATTGACCTCTGCATTTTTTTCTAGTCACGCACCCTGAAACCCGTGGGGAAAATAGACAGACTGATCCGTGTCTCTGGGAGAAGTCTGAGTTATCCCGTGTGTATAATGTGAAGTTCAAGCACCCCATAATCATCTGTGTCGTGTTGTGTCATAAATGTTGGTTGTTGTGGCCACGCAGATCCTTGACTAAGTGTGGCTTGCTACCATTGTTTATTTCTTGCAGAGCAGAGTTCATACCTTAATCATTTTGGGTTGTTGCCTTCTGTTTTCTTGAGTTGTATTGACCAGTGCTTGTTATCCTCACCTTGCAGGAATTGAGTTGAAACTGGTTGAAGAAGAGGGTTGTCAAGCCCATGGTTGAAGAGGTAGTTTGTCATCCCTGTGAGCAGCTCTCTCCAGGTGAGAGAGTTTGTTGGGAAGTGGTTTTCTCCTAGAGAGAGTGCAGCACCAGCTACGGAGCTCTGAGAATTCCTGATCTGGCCTGTTGCTGAGACCCTAAGAGGGGAAGTGGAGTAGCCGATGGACTGTGGAACAGTGAAGGTGCATATTCCCGGGGTGGAACAGGCATGTGGGGAATGAGAGTTCATGAGTAGTGGGCGTAAGAAGGCTCCTGGAGAGAATCCTTCCAGTTGCATTGTGCAGTTTCCTGTAACCTCAACCTAGTCTAGGATTCCTTTTCCCTGGGTGGAGATTATTCCCAGCTCGGGGGTGACCCACTGCTGAGCGTGATGAGCAGCATGGTCTATGGCTGGGAGGTTCATGGAAGGTCTGTACGTAGTTGGTGGTGTTACTCCAGTTGAAAAGATAAGTATCGGTATGTGCTTAATTTTTATGTTATGCATGTTTGTGATGCTTGAATGTTATCATGTATTATGTTGCATATATGAATTACTATTAGTTCCATTGATTCTGTATGGTAGTAGTAATTTTGTGTTTATTGATTAAAATGCATGTCATATATATGTGAATGTTCCACATAGTAGCGTTAACCGGTCTCTGTGTTGGTCGGGGATGCTACATTTTGGTATCAGAGCTAAGTAAAGCGTGTGAGTAGTGGCTTTGCCCGACACTGTTGGTGGCTAGGGATGTTACATTATGGTATCAGAGCATGGTTTCAACACGGATCCTGGATGGGCCATGTTAGTGGAAGTTGAAGCAAGAGTTTCAGAAGGAGTTGTTGTCGAAATGGAAAAAACTCAAGTTCTGACCCAAGGTTTCAACGTTGAGCCTAGATGGGCTGAATAAGTGATCATTGGACCCAAGGTTTCAAGTGGAAATTGTGTCTAGAGGGACCAATTTTGAACCTTAGAATGTTCTTGAGATCCATAGGTTACTTTGGTCATGTTACTAAGCTCAGGAGGTGTAGCAGTATTATAAAACCGCAACATACATGGTATTTGGCCACAGAGAAAGATATCATAACACTTGTGGTGTTAGGGCCGTAGGATCTGTTTGAAAGGAAGGGAAATACTTTGCGACCGTCATATCTGGAGAGGGTATAGAAGGGTTAACCTAGAATCCTTCAGACTTCACGACTTCAGTGAAGTTGATGCAGAATAATAGAAATGCCGAAGCTCAAACTTCCAAAGCCTCGAAGTGGATCTACATTGTAGATCTGGGGAGGAGAGCTCGACCATTGGATCAAGCCAATGTTAAAAGGTCAAACGCAATGGTGAAGGGAGAAAGCTATCAAAGAGATGAGGTAGTGAGTCATGATGACACCACTTGGATGGACGAGGACACATGGGATGTTTGCCACATGTCAGTGGGTTTCACACCCGTGGAAGGTTGAAATGCCATATGGAACATGACATGTGACACCCATATGATTAGGCCACGATTTAGCTGGTAGTATTCTACCATGTGGCACTCTGTATGAGCATGGTTAGTGGAACTCAAGGTTACATAACAAAGTTAAAGGTCGGAGGACCCACACTGGTGTTGATCACGATACATCAAGATAGACGGCCAAGAGGCATTGGGAGGACCCAAGTTGCATGGGATTTAATTCTCCAAGGAGGTCCCGCAATCCAAACCACAATTTCACCGAGGGGTTATGTGTCAACATCAGAAGAATTGCGAAACAAAAGATGGGTTACTCCAAACTGCTACTGCATGCCCCCACAATTGGAAAATGTAAGTAATGTGACTTAATGACATCACCAAAGGTGGCATGGAAGTGTTCGAATATTAACGGTTTGGTGTGTTGGGGAGGTGTGGATGTGAAATCCTCTAAAGTCCCAAAGTCCTAAAGCTCCGAAGTCTTAGAACTTAGATGCCTAAGGTTCCATAGTGAGTGTTAGCCGTCGGATGTTGGGTAGATGTGGACTGATGATCTGCCCTACATCATGAATTCGGTAATCCAAACTTCGAGAGATTGTTGTGTGGTGCTTTGAATACTTTCGAAGTCGAAGGCCCAAGTAAGTGCCTATCGATCTAGCACTTGGTCATGATCCATGGTCGCATGGGTTGGGGATTGAGAGAAAGGGACTATTGACCGAAAAATGTGTTAAAGAAGGGAAAAGGGGTTAGGAAGGAAGCCCGTGGGTTTCATCTGGTTCAAACCTGCATCAGGGAGGTACTAAAGAACTGGGAACTTTATTATAGGGTCTAGAAAATATCTAAGAGCCATTATCTCAGAGAAAAGAGATCATTGCACAAGAAGTGCATCAGAGAAGAAGCACAAGTTTTAAAGGATTATATATTTCTTCTCAAGTCTCAAAATTGAGCAAGGAAGCCGTGA
>JASDQU010300410.1:11634-25540 GCA_032191745.1 Picea mariana
GTAGGGATGATAAAGGATTATTTTTGAAACAAAACCCCCCAAAAACTAATCAAACATCTGTAGGAGCAGGAACATCTACAACTGAGAAATATGAATCTTCTACACCAACTGCTAGAAAAATCACTTTGGAAGAATTAGAAGAAAAACAACGCTCAGGATAAAGGTTAACTCTCATAAAAAGACAAATTCTATTAGCTCACGAGGTAAAGAAGAAACAAACACAATCAGAAATATCTTCTGTAGGAAAGAAAAAAGAAAATCAAACTATTTTTGAACAAATAGGACAACCTCTTTTTCCAACATAAATATCTGATTATACAACAAAAAAATTCTTTGCAATATCAGAAGTTGATAGACAATAAAGGGAGAGAATGGAAAGGGAATTAGAAAGGAAAAGAAATGAATAAAGAGGAAGGAAATAACGAGAGGATAGAGAATCACATCGAGAAGAAACACGAGGAGGAGGAAATGATGAAGAGGAGGAAGAAGAACATACTACATTTGCATTTCCTATCGTTGATACAACAACTCTCTTAGGAGATGACATAAAAATGAAGAATATTCCTCCCTCTGTTCTTCCAAATTTCTTTGGTTTTTCTACTGAAGACCCTGATGCTTTCATGTTTGAATTTGACATTGTTTGTCAAACATATGGATATACCAATGATTCTCAAAAACTTTGTTTATTTCCTGCAACTTTGAAAGGATATGCATTAAAATGGTTCATGGGGTTGGGAGAAGCAACCATGGTATACTGTAATGACATGAAAAAGAAATTTCTTGCTAAATATCAGCCCTATTGTAAGTCCAAAGACTCTAAAGAAGATATCTTTAAAATGTCTCAAAGTGAAGATGAAAGCTTAGAGGAATATCTAGAAAAATTTCTCTATAATATGCAAAAATCTAAGCAATCTAATCTTCCTTTGGATGTCATCCGTACTATCTTTTTGAAGGGGATTTCAAATGAAAATTTGGATTCTCTTAATTTAATGGGGTAGGGGATATTTCTCACCTACCTTTCCCAAAAATTGTTCAATTATGTAAGAAGTACTCAAGGGGAAAATCTAAAAGAGGACAAGGACAAAGAGATAATGTGACAAAGGCAACTAAATCAATTTCAAATGGTGTTACTAAATCGGAATTAGGGAATCTGTTTGAGAACTTTAAAACTGATATCATGAACAAATTTGGTTCACAAATTGGCACATTGAAAGCTAAAAAGAAGCAAGAGGAACAATATCAATTATTATCCATCTTTTGTCCTAAATGTAGAAAAAAACATGCATTGAGAGATTGTCCTTTAGACAAAATTCAGGTTTGTGGATTGTGTACAGATAACCATGCCACTGATGATTGACCAAAATTGAAAGAATTGCAAGCTACTCACATAGAATAAGGACAAGGAATGGAATCTCTTTATTACTTAGCACCAAGAAAGCCTTGGCAACCACGTTTCACAGGTATGTCTCAAAATTTTGCTCCTCAATTCTCTCAACAGTTTCCTCAAAATTTTCAAAATCCTATTCAAAATTCATGGAATGCACCCATGCCTTGGGAAACTTGGCCTCCTCAATAGAACCAAATCCAACCTCCTCAAGGTTGGCGAGGGTATTCTCAAGGAAATCAGCCATACCAACAGCCATATCAACAGCCATACCAACAACCCTACCAACAACCATACCAACATTTTCCTTATCAACAATTCCAGTAGAATCAACCACAAAATTCATATTCTTAGCTATCAAAATCTGCACCACAACTAACCCAACCAAAAAAACTCCAGCTACCATCTAAACAACCTCCACCTAGACCAACTCAACTACCATCCCAACCAATCTCAAATCCTAATAATAAAGTGGAAAAACCCATGTATAACATTGATGAAGGACTATCATACTCAATCCTTCCTCTTCAAAATATCCACTTAAGGTCTGGGAAAGTTTTACCAAAGGATTCTCCTATTATTATAGAAGAAAAAATTGAAAAAGAGGAGATTCCTAGCACAGAGAAGCTACCAATAGAAAATCAAATCCAGAAGAGTAAAACATTAAATACCCAAACACCTCCTTTTCCAGAAAGGTTGGTTAAAGAGAAATTATCAATCTCTCTTCCTGAGTTTGATGTCTTAGATGAATTAAAGAATGTCTGTGTGAAAATTCCTTTATTGCAAGCTATCAAAGATATCCCAATCTATACAAAATCAATTAAGGAATTATGTTCAAAGAAAATTAACAAAATAAAGAAAGATCCACCAACAATTCATGTAATTGGAAATTTAGCAGGCCTAATGTCAAATACTATTTCAATTGAAAAATATGTTGACCTAGGAATTCCAATGGTAACAATAACAATCAACAATTTTTCAATCTCTAAAACATTAATTGACTTAGGAGTAGCTATCAATGTGATGACATTAGAGACAATGAGATATTTGAATATGAAAAATCTTCGACCAACCACTATGGTCCTAGAATTAGCTGATAGATCTAAAGTAGTTCCCAAAGGTATACTTGAAGATATCACAGTTTCTTTGGATTCTTAGGAGTATATAGTAGATTTCTTAGTTCTTCAACCAAAATCTAATCTAGGAGGCCATCCATTGATTCTTGGAAGACCTTGGTTGGCCACAGCTGATGCTTTCATCGATTGTAGAATAGAGAATATGATTATCTCACATGGAACTGAAAGGAAACAGATCACACTTTATCCTCCTGCTCAAAAACCTTCTGTAATAGATCAATTACCTTGGTTTGATGAAACAAAGCAACAACATGAAGAAGTAATTCAACCTATCTTAAGTATTAATCAATCCTTTGATTTTAGAGAGGAAAATGAAGATCTGTTAGACTATTTCATTTCTGAACCAGATATCTCGGAAGAATTAAGAGACACACAATACATTACTGCAGATGAGATCTTAGGACAGACCTTTCAAGAAAATTGTACAATTCATTCTTTAGAGTCGACATTTAATAACATTTTTCCAGTTATCTCCATGGAAAATACTCAAAGCAAGATAATTGAAATTAATCCTAGGAAATATTTGAATATTGGCACAAAATTTGAACCATCTCAGGAAGAACAATTGATTGCATTATTGAATAAATATCATAAAGCATTTTCTTGGGAATATGCTGATATGCAGGGGATTCATCTTGAAACATGCACTCATCATATCTACACAGATGATAACATAAGACCTCTCAGACAACCACAACGAAGAATGAATCCAATATTGAAAGAGGTAGTCAAAGAAGAATTACAAAAATTATTAAAGGTAGGATTCATCTACCCTATCTCTGACAGACAATGGGTTTCTCCATTAGTTGTTGTACCTAAGAAAAATGGAAAATGGAGAATTTGTGTAGACTATAGAGAATTGAACAAAGCAACACTTAGAGATCATTTTCCATTACCATTCATAGATCAAGTCTTAGATTCACTAGCTGGGAAAAAATATTTTTCCTTCCTAGATGGACTTAGTGGCTATAACCAAATCAATATAGCATTAGAGGATCAGGACAAAACTACTTTTACATGCCCTTGGGGTACCTATGCTTATAAGGTATTACCTTTTGGTTTATGTAATGCTCCAGCTACTTTTCAAAGAGCAGTCCTGGCCATTTTTGCTGATTTAGTACATGAATGTGTAGAGGTATACATGGATGATTTCTCTGTGCATGGGGATTCTTTTGATAAATCCTTGAAAAATTTGGAAAAAATCCTAATAAGATGCATAGAAAAAAATTTGTCTCTTAGCAATGAAAAATGTTTTATGATGTTAACTGAAGGAGTAGTATTGGGTCATCATATTTCATCATTACGAATTACAATGGATCCTGCAAAAATACAAATCATTGTGAACCTATCGGAACCAATCAACCAAAAGGATGTGAGAAGTTTTCCTGGATATGCAGGCTATTATCGAAGATTCAGTGAAAATTTTAGTAAAATAGCTTTTCCATTATTCAAATTACTTGCAAAAGATGTACATTTTCATTGGAATACTAATTGTCAAACTGCCTTTCAGAAGCTCAAAGACAAGCTATCAACAACACCTATCTTAAGAGGGCCTAATTGGGCTTTTCCATTTCACATCTCTACAAATGCATCAGATACTGCAATAGGGGCATCATTGGGTCAAAAGGAAAATCTTATGACTTATGCTATTTACTTCATTAGAAAAAATTTAACCCCTGCAGAGTTGAATTACACAGTCACAGAGAAAGAAATGTTGGCAGTAGTATATGCTGTGAATAAATTTCATTACTACATCACTGGTTATGAAGTCTTTATCCATACATATCATTCTGCCATAAAATATCTCATGAAAAAACCTACTACTAATGGCAGGATAACAAGATGGTTGTTATTGATGCAGGAATTCAACATTACAGTCTTGAATAGACCTGGAAAGGAAAATCAAGTGGCTGATTTCCTATTTCGATTAAAAACCTCTAGTGAGATTGTTCCTGTCTCAAATAATTTTCCTGTTGAGCACCTATTTTCCATTTCAGTTATAACTCCATGGTATGTTGATATAGCCAACTATTTATCATCAGGGATGTTACCTCCTTCTTTCACATCTAAAGAAAAGAAAAAGATAATTAAACAAAGTGCTAGATACACATGGATTGATGGAGATCTCTTTTATACATGATATGATCTCATAATTAGAAGATGTGTAAGACAAGATGAGATTTTAGAAATATTAAAAGCTTGCCATGATGAACCTTGTGGTGGTCATTTTGCAGTTAAGAGGACAACATACAAAATACTCAATTTGGGGTATTATTGGCCATCCATCTTCAAAGATTCCAAGAAATATGTTTGAAGTTGTGATAGCTGCCAAAGGATGGGAAATCCACTTCCAACTGATGAGATGCCCCTCAAACCACAAGTTCACATTGAGCCATTTGAAGAATGGGCTCTTGATTTCATTGGTCCAATAAATCCACCATCAAAAGGGAAGCAGTACATCTTAGTATGTACTGATTATGTTACAAAGTGGGTGGAAGCCAAAGCATTAGTGAGAGCCACAGAACAGNTGAAGAAATATTTGTCATATTTGGAGTACCTCGAGAGATTGTAATAGACCAAGGAGCACAGTTTACTTCCAAAATGGTGAAAGACTTAGCAAACAAATATCAGATCAAGCATCGTAAATCTACACCCTATCATCCATAAGAAAATGGACAGGTGGAACCTACTAACAAAACTTTGGAAGCAATCATGACCAAGACAATCCAAATACATAGAAAAGATTGGTCAGATAAGCTTCAAGAAGCATTATGGGCATACAGAATCACCTGGAAAAACAGTATTGGGTTCACTCCTTATCAGCTGGTCTATGGTAAGCAATTTTTGTTACCTATAGAATTTCAACTTCATACTTTTAAACTAGTAGCTGATTTAGGAATAGATCTTTCCAAAGCAAAAAAAGAGAGGATCATGCAATTAAATCAATTGGATGAGATGAGACAGGTAGAAATTGAACACAACATTCTGATACAGCAACAAAGGGCACATTGGCATGATAAGTACATCAAGAAGAAACAGTTCAAAGTAGGAGACTGGGCTTTGTTATTTGATTCAAAATTCAAAAATTTCAAAGATAAATTTACAACTCATTGGCTCGGTCCATATGAGATTGCAGAGGTATATTACAATGGCTTAGTAAAACTACAAACAATAGATGATTAGGCAATCTCATTCATAGTCAATGGACATAGGCTAAAGCTCTACAATAAGCCTGTAAACAAGGAAGACTTTCTACCATAGATATCTCAACAGAATGAGATGGAAGTGTTGGACAAACAGAATCATGTGTCTGCTTCACATTCTTCTTAAAAAAAAACTAATATATATATAAAATATAAAAAAGAAAAAAAAGAAAAAGAAAAAAGAGAAAAAACAGAAGGGAGTTTAGTTGTGAAAATTCAGGCAACTGGCACAATATAAACTCGAATTTTCATTGGAAAACCAAGTAAAATTGGCCAATCAAAATTCTCCAAAAACATTTTCATTATTACTTTCTAGTTTCATTTACAGCTTCAAAAGTTTTTGCAAAATTTTTATCTCCAAGACTTGAGGACAAGTCAATAAATAAGGCTAGGGGGATAAGGTATAAATTTTGAAGATTCTTTGAAAACCTTTCAAGACTTCTACAAATGAAAACATGCATTTCAAAAATATCAACTTCATCCAGCAGAGGGACCTGAGAAAAGAATCAACTTCATCCAACAGAGGGACCTGAGAAAAATATCAACTTCATCCAGCAGAGGGACCTGAGAAGAATATCAACTTCATTCAGCAGAGGGACCTGAGAAAGAACATCAACTTTATCCTTCAGAAGGACCTGAGGAGGATACTAAGCAAAAGAAATACAAGAGGAACTTTATCAAAATTGAAGACTTACAACAACATTCCAGCTAGCTTCAATCAGACAAACACAATGAGCAAACAAGTTAGTATACATTTTTCTTTTTAATGCTTTAAAAATTTGGAAAATTCTTCATAAGCTAAAGAAATGATAAAAATCCTATATTTCCCTTCCCCTACATCATCTTTTCATCACTTCATTTTCATATACCCTCAAAAGCATAAAAAATGGTACTCAAAGGAACCAATTTTGGTCTCCAAGGGAGTTATAAGGAAAGGATCAGGTTTTCAAATTCAAACACATTGTTTTTGAGCTGTAAATGCTTTGTTTTATGAAGACATAAGTTGCATACACACAGACTGAATTGTTGTTTGCATAAATGAAAGGTTGTTTGCATACACATTAAGGAAGGGGTCATAAGAAGAAGGCTTTAAGCATGACAAAGGGGATGGTTACTCAAAGGAAACAAATTAAGGGAGTTATAAGTCAAATGAACACATTTTCTTGGAAAAAAAAAACCATTTCCTATGATGATTACAAGGAAAGAGTGGAATTTCATAAAGTTTAATGAAAGAATAGAAGCACCTTCAGCTATGATCGATCAACCTAAAGGCTGTAAAAATGCATTTAAAAAAAAAAAACCATGAAAATCTTGTAAAGTTTCCCTCACGACGTCTTTTTCTCTCTTCCTAAAAGCGTTGTGGCTTAGACTCTTTTCCATATGCTGTTGTCTCACCTGGACGCTCCCCAGATTCGGACCACCGACGCATTCCTGTGTATATTTTACCTCCATACTCCAAACGCATGTATTAAGATCTGTTTCAAACACGCTAGCGCCATTCCAAACAAAGAATCCCTACGTTCTAGCAAATTGTTCCCTCCTACGCCTTCCTATCCCGAAATCTCTGATAAATAGCGAATTGTATGTTGACAATTTCATTGTCAACATACAACATTCTCGCCCTGTGGAAGAAAACATGGAAGTTGAAGGAGATGCATGGTGAGCAAAGGCAAGAGAATTTGTTCAAGAAGGAGTCGTCCAGTGAAAGGTAAGTTCGAATTCAAATAATTGTTAAAGCTAAGTGCAAAATTCGACTTCCTGAGGTACATTTTGAGAACATAAATAGTTCATTTCTAGCAGAGGTTGATTGTAAGAAAGAAAACTGAGATGGGTTTCAACAAGAAATCATGAGAGTTTTGTTGAATTACCAGGTATGCCCTTGCATCAAAATTTTTATGATTGAGAATAGAGAGCCGTTTAGAAATTCAAAAAAATAAGAGATTTTCTTTGTTTTTGAACAGAAAATTCTTATTGAAGACCATTCACAGAATTGAATTTAAACAGAGTTTGCAAGTTTAAAAAATTTTGGTCGAAGAATATGCAGGGTTGAAACTTTTGACAAGGATAGACCTCCTTTTTGTATAAAAAGTGAAATATTTTAGGGTCTTGGTCTTAAAAATTGAAAGAATGGTGTCTAGGTATGAACCAGAGAAGCTTGATGCATCATAAATTCATAATGATTGTATACAAATTCTTGAGCAAAAACAGTGGATATCTTTCTTTGAGAAGTTTGATGGATATTATGAGGAAGTTGCCCTAGAATTTTCTCATTCATTTGATGGGGAAAGGGCTATTGTTGGAAACCTTACTATTAGAATCTATGAAGATATAATTGCACATGTCACTGGACTTCCTCAAACAGGAGAAAGATATTTCAAAACTATGCATTTTAAAGATAAATCATGGGCATCTTTTATTTCCAGATCTAGGGTGGCAGCAGTCAATTGGAAGAAGGGAATCCCGAGGAGTTGGTTGATTCATCCTTGGGATGAATTAGCCTATCTCATACAGAAGTTTATAACTTGTGAAGGAAGATTTAGCATTATCTACCTATATCACATCAAGTTGCTACAACATTTAAAAGGTGACTGTGAAATTAACATGCCCTACTTTCTACTGCAAAGCCTTTATAAGATGGCTAAGGCTGTCCAAAAACAAGGGAGGAATACAAAAAAGAGTCTATATCATTGTGGCTTCATTAAAATGATCATCATACATGAGCTACAAAATCAGAACTTGACTTGGCAGTAGTTTATCATTGGAAATGGTTTTGAAATAGTGGAAGAGGAAGAAAAAGAGGAACAAATCTTGGTTGTGACCGATGATGAGGAAGAAATACAAAAACCCAAGGCAACAAGCTCAAAACAACCTATGGGGAGGAGAATAACAAGAAGCATGGTGAAAAGGGAGAAAGAATTTGAGGAAAAAGACAATATTTTCACCACACATGAAAGGAAATCAAGAAAACGCCAACAAGTTCAAAAAGGACAAATACAAGAAAGTGATGATGAAGCACAACAAGCACAGTATGCACATATGCAGACTCTAGAGGCACAATCATTGGAAAATGATGATTTTGAAGGACAAGAAACTTCCACATATGAGCAAATGAGAAAATATGTGGAACAATTAATTAAAGATATGAAAGATGAAACTCAAACTCCATAGATAGTAGAACAAATAGAAGAAGTAGCTGGTGGATCCACATCAGAACTTGATAAGAAAAGCAAGAAAATAAAGAAAATGAAGAGAAAGATCAAGGAAATTGAAGTCCTGGAAAGGTACATAAAAACAGAGAATGAAATGTTAAGAACTCAAACACATAAAACAAAGGAAGAGAATGAAACTTTGAAGAAAAAGAATAAGAAGCTTCAAAAGAAAAACAAATTAATGTCCAAACAGGCCTATAAATGGTTTCAACAGAAGAAGGCATATAAAGAAAAATATCAAAGAATGAAAGCTCTTCATACAGCTTAGGTTAACGTGGAGACATTATTGCAGGCAGTAGAAGTGGCAGAAGATCATTGACAGAGGTTCAATAAAATTTTGTTTTTGTCCATGAGGACATGCAAAGTCTTCCTCTTGGGGGAGATGTTGAGTACATTTTTATGCTTCTTTTCACTCTATAAAATATACTTTTGCCTCCAAAAACATCCATTTTGCCTCCATCTCATTCCATATTTTCCATAAAAATAGCTTATGCAAGGTACATTTATCATTCTTTATGTTAAGAATTGAATTTTCGAATTTTTGACATTAAAATTAAAAATTTATCAAAAATTATAGGATTTGACTAAATCCCGTAATTGCTCCTAGGTTCGTGTACTTCTAGGATAGATGGGAGAAATATAAGACTTGGGTCATGATCCTTGATGTACAAGGATGGATGATTACCTATCATATTCGAGATCTGAGCTTTCCAGGTGTCTGGTCAACACCGGTCAAACAGGCCACTTCAGCAGAAAATACCCTGTTTTAGCATAAAATCATGGACAGTTTTAGATTTTCTTGGGATTTGTTCATATTTTATGGATCTGAAGAGGGTATTTGACCTTCCTAACATATTTTATGGATCTTATCATGATCTTTAGGAGATTTATTAGAATTATTAGTTTCAAAACTCTTGTATAAATACTCTAAGACATAGACTAGTATGACATCCTTGATGTAAATGAAGAAACTTTGGAATTTGCAATCCTGAGATCATTTCTGCATTTTTGTTCTTGATAATGTCTATGATATGATGATGTGAATGCTGCTAGAAGTTCCTTCTTAGCTGAGATGACTCAAGTGTACAAGTGAAGCATTGGAGGGCCCCCTTTGCCAAACTAGTACACTCTTCCTTTATGTTCTTTTCAAGTAATCTTTGATACATGTTTTAGATCAGATCTTGTTGTAGATGAGTTTTATTCATATCTTTGCTGTAGTTAGATGAATTCCATAGTTAATTAATATGCTTAATGTTTTAGAGCCTTACTCATGTTGTGAATGATTTCTTGAATAAGAATTCAATGTGTGGTTTGCTTTCAAGCATTAGGATGATCATAAATGCTTTTTGAGTTATTTACGCTTTCAATACTTTTTATTTAACAAGAATTGGTGAACATTGCTAATGAATGAAAGAAAACAATGAATGCATCTCTTGAATAAGAGTTTTGTATTTCTAGCATTGATAAGCCTCTGAGCTAGTTTTTGAATGTCTCTTTGAATGTTTACTGTTGATCAAATGCCCTTTAGGAAACAATTGTTGATTACTGTCGTGAGATCTATGAAAAGGACTTCTAAACAGAAGCTTAGCATCTCCTCCATATTCAACTCTTATAATATGTTTTGGTTTATTCCCATTGAAAGAATAAAAGTTATCTCTAGGTCCATATATTTTGGATGTGCCTCTAAGTCTTACAAACACCGTATTGACAATCATTTGCACTCTAATTTACATCAGTAGATTGGAGCCTAACAACCACTTGTTGGTATCAAAACGAAACTTTCCTCTCTCGCCTGCTACCTATAGATAAAATCGATCTTTCATACCATTTGATGCAAACCCCACCCTCTCTTGTCTGCACGACGACTCAAATTTGCCGAAGTTCCACATCCCCAACTTGTGATCTGTTGACACATGTCCTGCTCCAATAGACGACTAGGATTGACTCCACCCTTCATGCCTTCATGAGTCCCCACAACACTGCACTTGGTTTTCTCTAGAGTGTCATACCTCTAGACTTCCGGATCTGTTGCCACATCTCCTTCCTTTGATCAACGTTCCACAATGCTTTGGTGCTCTGGGCTTTAGTGAATTTCAAAGCACCACACACAACAATCTCCCAAAGTTCTCTCTCGTCGGACTTCCAAATATGATGACGCGTGTTCTTGGCGATGGACAACTCTAATGAGATCTGGGGCTTCGAGACTTCGAGGGTCCTCCACTCTTGAATCACCACTCCTAACTTCCTTTGGAGTAATAGTCCACTAGAGTACACAATATATTGACACATGTCCTCAGGAATCAAAATACTACGATTAACTCCAGCCTTCGGGAATTTGTCGGTCCCGAATTCTCCACACTCCAAAACTCCCGAATGCACGAAATTCAAAGGAATTCTCCGATTAACTCTTGCATAACTCCTCTGGATCTAATGGCTATTAGATCTCTTGCAAACTCCTGAATGGATCTTGACCTTTGATTTTCACTCTTCGATAGCTCCTCCTTTAAACTTCACACATGACTTCTTCTGAACATGCGAAGTCTCAACAACTTACAGGGTTAAACCCCATGTAGCTTCTCCAGATATAAGGGTGATGAGAGATCCTGGACCCTCTCGAGCATATCTAAACCATTCGACCCTTGAAACAAAGAAATCCTCCAAACTTATGAACCTAGATCCAACAACTAGGATCTATTCTCCTACGTACATGCTTCTCCTTCTTCCCGAGCTTTGATCTAACGACCTAGATTGATCCTAACAACCCATCCGATGGTTGTTGTAGCTTCTCCTCTCTACTGATATGCTTTCCCTTTCGATGAAGGATTTTTTCAAACTTAATAATTTCAAAGTCTTAGCCTTTGAACCTTTCTCGTGCAAGACTGTCGGCTTGGCCTTGATTTGTATTTTTGGAAAAATGCTACTCCTCTTGAGCTTTGCCACTTCGCGGGACTTAGGTCCTGGCGCATGCTTGGACTCTGTCTTCCTGGTATTTTTTCAAGACTTTCCAAGTGTTGGCCTGGTGCACGTCTTGCATGGGTCTTTTGTTTGCAACTGCACTATCCTTCCTGAGCTTGAACTCGCTCCAACTTATAAGGGTCTTGGCCCTTTTTTCTCTCCAAATCATTTCTTGTACCCTCCGAACAATTCTTCGATCTTTCTCCTAAGCTTGAACAACATTGTAGCAGTGGGTTGAATTTGTGCATTCCGTGCATGGCTTCACTTCTTGAAACCTGAACTCCTAAAAGTTCACTTACGCAGTCCTTACGCTCTCTGTGCAGAATTGCACTGCTCCTCCTGAGATTTTCCTTCTGGTGTACCCTCTTTGAAACCTTTTCCTAGAAATCAAAATAGAGTTCTTGCGCACTCCTTTCTCTCACTCAATTCATTCCTTTCATATCCCTCAGAGTATTCATTAACTCTGGTATGTCTTCTTCAGAGTGTTCATAAACTCTGATGTGCACTCCTTGCACAATTTTCCCTTCTTCTGAGTTTGTTTTTTTTCTGGTGTGCCCTCCTGGCACGCTCTTATCTAAACTCAAAACAAATTTCGAAACACACTCCTTCATTGGCTTCACAAAGTTTTCAATCACTCTGGTGTGCACTCCTTGCACAATCCTAAGAGCGCAGAGCACTTAGAAGTTCAAAAAGACAGAGAATTATATCTAAATGTGCAAAATGAACTAATATTCATCTAACAACATCCACACATATACATGGAAAACATTCAGAAAATAAACATTCACCACACATAAAGACATAGAAACCTCATATGCAGGAAAAATGGCTTTTGTATTAATTTGAATGTTTCTATACAAATATTTACAAAGGCTGGAATGCAACTGAGTCTCAGCTCTTCTCCTCTCCTCTCTTGATATCTCTCTACTCGCTGATGCGCTGGCACATTTGTTGAGGTGGAGTGATGATCCTGCATCACTTAACCTACTACACTTTATATGTAATACACCCCTTCCTTTACTTGGACTGTTAAAATCTTGGACAAAGAGAATATTCTTTAATTTCCCTTCTTGAAATTTGATTTGGAATCTTTTTATTTTTGGTGGCCTTCTTACTTGATTAAGTAAAAAAACCTCCCAAAAGTGTATTATATTTTCTACCTGACAATCAATTTAAAATATTCAATAATGGCACCTTCAAAAAGCAACTTCACACCTCATAATGAATTAAAATATTTAATGATGGTGGCAAGGGCTCAATAAACACGACCTTAAATATTTCTGCCTCACCGATACTTAGTGTTACTCTCACACTATATCTTTGTCTTACGATTACAATAGTTTTTGAATCTTTTCTTCTTTACACAGGAAATTCAAGCAACCACCGATTGATACAACAAAGTAAATCTTCCTCAGTTGAAATTTCTAGAATGATTTCTATATTTTCATACTTACAACTAAATCTCGCACTTTTGTTGCTGATCTACGCCAATTTTGTTTTGTTTTTTTCCAAATTTTTCAACAAATAGATTTTTCTTCAATTGTATTTCTGAATTGTAAGGGGCCAAAGGCCCGATGTGGTCAATGACTAGGAAATCATAGAAAATTTTATTGATAATGTGTGGCCAGTGGATGAGATCGGAAAATGAAGCTCTAATACCAAATGAAATAGATCGATGTGGTTCATATACTGAATATCTAAAATAAATGGTACATTATAAAAGAATCCATGTGGATTAAAATATTGTATTGAATAAAATATGATGGATGGTGATAATAAAATACAATGAGGGGAAAGATATAAATATCTGAGTCATTTCCCTTTCATTACAAGTCATGTCCTTTAGTTAAGACATGTCCTTTGATTAGGATGTTTCTCTTCATTAATTATCTTCACTACCTCACAATGAATTGAAAACATTTAATAATGGTACCTGTTGGATTACTGAGAGGGGGGATGAATTAGTAATAGCGTAATTATAATCCTTTTTCTTCAAATTTTATATCAATGTAGAATTAT
>JASDQU010300411.1:0-13906 GCA_032191745.1 Picea mariana
AGTTTTGGTTTGATTATGCTTTCTGGATTGCTTGATGTTTGAGAGATTGTTTCTTCACTTGTATTTGGGGAGATACTTTCTCGTCATTTTTTTTTTTTACCTTCATTGAAAGTTTGATTTGGGTGTTCCTTGATGGTATAATTTTTCTTGTATTACTTGTCTTTTCTCTGTCATGCCCTTGGTCTAGTCTTAGAAAGGAATAATTTCAAGTTGTCCATTCTTTTAAAAAATCATACATAAGAAAATTTATTGCACTTAAACGAAGAGAACGATTGAAGAATTTCATTGTTTATTGGTTTTTTGAAATTGTGTTCATTTAAGGAAAAAATAAAGAATACTTTGTAGTTTGCACCATTCCAGAAATACCTTTTCCTTGTTGTAGATAGAATTCATCCAACGAAAATTTGCATCATTCCTTTTCTATTTGCATGTTGTTGGGTCAAGGTATTACACAACATCAATTTCATTCCCGTCTCCTTCTTGAGTAACAATAGCCTTTAATAACATTGCAAAAATCTAAAACTTAACTAGTAATTTTTCTAGGGCTCTTTTACACCAACATTGCTAGGCTAGAGCTTTGGAATAGGCAGTGAGACACACTCTCCAAAGCAAAAAACACACAATAGTATCTTGTGATAGGGAGTGTTAAATCTCATTTGCAACATTTTGTCCTGGGAAGCCCTTCTCAAACAAGGGTCAAACCTGAGGTCGCATTGAGATTGGCAGAGTTACTCACCCTGCTTTATCGATATCAGTGTAGATAGTGTGCATATTATGGGGGTCACTTAAAGGTATACCCACAATGATGAGTGGAAGCCTCTCGATTTGATTTTGGGATAGATACCATGCCCTTGCGTATGGATCAGACTGTCGATTGTTCCCCCAGACATCACTGTTGTTTTTGGTAACCTTAGTTGCCTATATTCTTAGGGTCTTACACAAGGTGACTGTGGAGGGGCAAGTCTCCACTGTACCTGGAATCAACGTTGGCCAGACTCACTCGGGCTCCTTGGAGGGTATACCCATGATTATGTGTGGGAGCTTGCACCAGGGTGTAAGTCCGTTAAGTAGGTCATCAATGTAACTTTTCCACCCTAGCCCAGCCCCTTCTTGTCTCGACTTCGCGATGTTGGATTTCATCACCAACTAGTGAATTCGGAATAAGAAGGTTTGTTTGCTTGGTTTTGATTCCTAGATTCTTCTAGTGAGTGTTGTTTGTTTACGTAGTTGGCCATAGATTTTTTTCGTAAAATTTTCAGTTCGGCCAACATTGACCCTCCACATCATTCACGTAGGATGCAAGGACTACCTCCAGAAGATCTGGAAGTTTCTCAACCCTTGCCTCCTAACCCATCGAAGGATTCTCCTCAACAGAGTGAGATCCAAGACCACGTACCTTCACAACTGAAAAGGATCGATTCTCTAGAGAGATATCAGATTGTTTCTGACCCTCTAGAAGCTTTCTACCTACCTCATGAATACGAGAGATGTATTCTCTGACTCAGTTCTTCCAGAGAACTTGTTGTCGACACTTTTGGATTACCTCCCGAAATTATTGTCGGCCTTGAGAACGAGGATCCTGTTTAGGCCTCTAACATAGCTCAGACTCCGACTTCTAGACGGAATCCTCCCACCTCAGATACAGGAACTGATATACCTATTGCATATGAACCACTCAAAACATCTTACACGTTTACGATACCTTTAGATCACTCTAACAACACAACGTGCTACTATTTTCCCGGTTCAGAAGCATTGTCAGCTGGTCCTAGTTCAACCATCCCTCTTCAATAGGCCCATTCCACAATGGTCCCAAATACTACGATTATTCCCACTGGGAATACGGTGGCTAGCCAACCACCTATTGGCACACTGCTTTTATCTATTCAGATCCCATCACTTCCTCTTGGGTATAATGCTATGAACGCTTATATTCCCATTCCTACTTGAATTCCATCTGGAGCTCCTCGAGTCTTCACTCCTCCTGAGTATAATGTTGCTTCTAGATCTATTTCAACACCATCTCAGTTCCTCTCCAGAGGTTCCCTTCCACCTTTTATAGGAGGGTTCGGACCCAATGGCTCTACCACCGTTGGAATTTATATGTCGTTATTCACTTCTGGTTACCTGATTCCCACTCGGGGGAAACATAACCCCAAGGGGCACACTCAATTTGGAGTTAAAACCCAAATTGGGGCATCATCCTCGCTCATAGGACAGCCCCCACTCGGAGGATATAATCCACAGTATGGGCAGAACATCCCCAGATCACTGGCCCAATATTGGAATCATCTTATTCAGGGAAATCCACAATCAACTGGGGGGAAACAACCTCAAGTTAGTTCTTTCGTACCCCCTAGTTTGGGCCAAGTGTACGTCAGTTTTTCCAATCCCATTTGGGGTTCGAACGTTCAATCTAGTATCCCTTTGCAAGGGAACTTCTCCAATCCATACAACCCTATGGGTTACATGCCTCCGCACACACGTATGAATCTGTTAGGACCTCCACCTCACATGCAAACTGCTTACAGTCCTACTGGTTTACCGATGAGACTTCCTCCCCAAAGTCACCAGTATCCTCATGTCAATAGACAACTTCCCTTTTTAGCCACTTTGAACCTCCCCGATCTGTCTAGAATTTTGAAAGATTCTATCTCACACTCTCCCCACTGGCCCATTATATAGGCCAAATTACCGTCTGACATTCCAAAATTCGACGGTAAATTGGTAGAGGATCTGAACAACCATGTCATGAATTTCCATCTTTGGTGTTCATCCAACTCGTTAATGGATGACTCTGTTCGATTGTGTCTCTTCCAATGAACTCTCACAGGTTCGGCTACAAAGTGGTATATAGAAATACCACGAGGTTTCTTCATTGACTTTAATACTCTCGCCATGGCTTTCCTTGCACACTACCAATTATCGATCTATTATGAAACAAGAACCGAAATTTTGAGTTCCTTCAAACAAAATAAGGCCACTCACATATCTGATCACATTCATGAGTGGAGACGAAGATGACGTTTGATTAAACTTGAACTTTCCGATCAGTTATTGGCAGAATGGTTCACAAAATCATTCGTGAATGAAATCTCTCATGACATTGCCTTGGGTGGAGTTATCACCAAAGAACAGGTGATCAATTGTACTCAATATCTTGACCTCGTTTACTCACAAACGGGTACTCTTTACGACTTACTCCTTGATGCACCTCGTCCTTCTACTACCGCTACTTTGACTACCTCTATTGCTTCTCATGCAGCTGATGGTGTGATTGGCACTTTTTGTGCTCATCCTCAGACTGTGCAAGCCTCTACCACCAACCCCAAGTCTAATGCTTCTAACATTCAAAATGCTATGTCTCCTACTCCTCCCACCGGAAAGACCTCTGAATTTAACTATGTTCAATCTACTCCTGCTGGAAAGAATAAATCCAAAAAAGGGAAGGGTAAGAATAAGGAGGATAAAAACAACCCGCAATCTGAGAATACCAAAACCCACCCTGTTGATGATAAGGATAAGCACAAACCCTGATACCCTTGCCTTATCTGTAGTGATGATCACTATATGAAATATTTTCCAAGACAGGTTGAGGTTACTAAGTTCCTCCAAGGGACCGCGAAACCTCCTACACCTATATTTTTGTCTCAACCTTTCCCTTCTCAACAGCAGGCCCAATTGGTCATCCATGACCAATCCTCCCCCTCCAATACTTCTTATGTACTCATGTGCACTGGTGATTCTCGAAAGAATGATGTTACACTTACCACTCGAGCCAAAGATTACTCTTCCTCAAAGGAGAAGGTTGACAATATACCACCTTCGCTGGTTCAACAACATCCATCAACTTCACCTCCCAACGGTCCTCTTCATCTCGAACAACCGAGCCTCGACATAGTTATTCACTCTCCTCTAAAGGGTTTTGTTCGAAATTCCACCTTCAAACCTCATGCACGTGCTACTCAGAACTACAGTATTGTAGAAGATCAGGCGCAAGCACCTTCTGCCATGTCGGCTCTCGAAGTCCTTCAAAGTTTCCCTACTCAACGGAAGGCACTGCTAAAGGCTATCAATGGAATTGATCCTACGAATACAAATTTGATAATTTTTGACCTCGAAGATCATATTCCGAGACTTCCTCGTCAACTAGAATTCCAAATAAAAATTGTTTTCTCTGACAAGAACATCTGTAGGATGGTTATTGATGAGGGTGCTTCTACTTGTGTAATGTCTGTTGCCTGTTGGAAATCCATCGGCTCTCCTCCTCTTACGGAATCACATAACACTCTTAAATCCTTCAATGGCTCTGTCTTTAAACCCTACGGTGTACTTCCTTCATTGTCTATTACATTGTAAGGAAAATCGGTCAACGTTGAAGTTAAGGTCTTTGATGCACCTCTCGATTATAACCTCTTACTTGGTCATAGCTGGATTGACGCGATGCACGTCATTGTGTCTACACTTTTATGTGTTTTACCTTTTCCACATCAGGGAAAGGTCATCACTGTCAACCAGCTAGCCTTTTTCAACCCTGACACCCGTACTAGCAACATCCCTTTTATCGCGAAGACACCTCCTGAGTATGAGAACGTTGGTGTGGGCCTACTTAAAGATTCCACTCTGATGGGCACTTTCCCAATCCCACCTCTCGATGTTCCACCTCCTTTAGTTGCCTCGATCAACATGATTTCCACCTCGGTTCGCCAAACTCACCCGTCTTTTGACCCGTGGATCATACGTGAACCTGGTGATTATCCCCGCTATGGAAACCAAATGCCTTTAAGTCTGGTTGAATCTGCCTATCAAGCCATTCAATCGAAAACCCCTTCTACCCCCTCTCTTGGTGATTCATCTCCTAACCCATTCCATGTTGTTTTTCCCACAGATGAGATGATTATGTCGGTTATGTCGACAGAAGATACCCCTTGGGATGATGGACATCATCATTCCATTCTCTTCCTCGAACAACACACCATCAAGAGTTACCAACGGATCTCGACTCCGTCAACTGTTGTTATCATTTCCTCTGTTCCTGAGACATCACACGACATGTTATATGAAGGGAACTTAAGTAATATTTCACCCACCATCCCCCTCGACATATCCATCAAACCTAGAGTTGTTGAAAATGTTCATATCGGAGATTCGTGCTCTACTAACAAGGTTGTCACCTATAAATCACTTTTCCAAGAATTTTGTGACATCTTCACTTGGAGCTATGAATAAATGCCAAGTATTGACCCTAATATTGTTGTACACGAAATTAAGACATACCCGAGCGCTAGACCCATCCAGCAAAGAATTCGTCTGGTTCACCCCCGTAAAGCAGCTGCTATTAAGCTTCAAGACGAAAAACTTATTAAAGTTAGCTTTATCTATCCTGTGGCTTTAACGGATTGGGTATCCAATCTCATTCCGGTTAGCAAGAAACAAGGTACGATCCGTGTGTGTGTTGATTATAGGGACATCAATCAAGCTTGTCCTAAAGACAACTTTCCCACCCCCTTCGTTGACCAAATCATTGACGACTGTGTCAGGAGTGAAATCTTCTCCTTAATGGATGGTTTCTCCAGCTATAATCAAATCAACATCTTACCCACAGATCAACACAAAACCACTTTTATTTGTCCTTGGGGCACCTTTTCCTACCGAAAGCTACCCTTCAATTTAAAGAATTCTGGAGTGACCTTTCAACGTGCTATGTCTTATGCTTTTCATGATATTAAGCACATTGTATAGCCATGTCTCGATGACCTACCGACGCATTCCATGCATCGTAGTGACCATCCAGGACACCTCTGAGCCATTTTCCTTCGTTGTCGGTTCTATCATATATGCTTAAACCCACACAAGTGTGTTTTATGTGTAGAGTCTGGTCGAATTCTAGGTTTTATCGTTTCACGCCAGGGAATCAGGGTCGATCCTTTGAAGGTCAAGGTGATCCTCAATCTCTCTCCTCCTTCTTCACTTCGCCAGTTGTAAATTTTGCAAGGGAAGGCAAACTTTTTACGTCGTTTCATCCCTAACTACGCCCAATTAACACTCAGATTTACTCGACTGCTAAAGAAAGGTTCTAAGTTCGTATGGGATTCCACTACCAACAAAGCTTTCGACGCTTTGAAACTAACTTTAACCCATACCCCGTTACTTTTCCCACCCGATTATAGTCGAGATTACTTCCTTTATCTCGCAACTGCGGACTCTACCAGTGCTATGGTTTTAGTCTAGGAATATGACTCAGATGAAGAACATGTCATTTATTATTTGAGTTGGAGTCTCACGACTATCGAAGCCAAATACTTACATGTTGAAAAACTGGCCCTGGCAGCTATTCAGGTTGTCCAACGCTTCCATCACTACATCCAATTACGCAACACCACTGTCATTTCCGATTGCAACCCCATGCAGCACATTCTTACACGCCAATCGCTTGGGGGAAAATACTTTAAATGGATAGTGATTCTCCAAGAGTTTGACTTAGAGTTCGAACGCGCTAAGTCTAAGAAATCCTTGGTGTTTACTGAACTTATGTGCGACCTTCCCTACCCTGAGACAAAAATTGTAGCAGAGGATTCCTTACCCGATGAATCCCTTTTTCTAATCAGTTCAGATGACCTTTGGTATGGATATATCATTATATATCTCAAGACTCAAACTTTTCTCCCCAAGCTATCTAGCACTGACCGTCGTCGTATACGATATCAAGCTCATCAATATATCATCCTTGGTGACACTCTTTATCATCATGGGGTTGATTCTATTTTTCGACGTTGTCTCACCTATGACGAGGTTGAGAAAGATTTGAATGACTGCCACTCTGGAGCATGTGGTGGTCACATGTCTGGGTATGCTACTGCCCAAAAGATCTTACAAGAAAGATATTTTTTGCCTTCTTTATTTAAATATTGTATCACTGCGGTCCAGAAATGCCATGCTTGCCAAACCTACAATAATAAAATAAGATCGCATCCCTCTCCCTTACACCCTGTAGTTTTCGTCGGACCTTTCGCAAAATGGGGTATCGATTTCATGACCTGTAACCCTCACTAGATCGGGGGGCATGGATACATTATCGTAGCCGTGGATTATTTCACGAAATGGGCCGAGGCGATGCCTACATTCGACAACACTGGGAAAACTACAACTCTTTTCATTTTCCATCACATTATTACTCGATTCGAGATCTCACAAGCTATCATTACCGATCATGGTAGCCATTTTTGAAACTTTATGATGTCCGAACTTACCGACAAGTTGGGCTTCGCCATGAAAACTCAACCCCCTACTATCCATAGGCCAATGGCCAAGTTGAAGCAATAAATAAAATCCTTATCACTATGCTTCGTCAGATAATAGGAATCCATAAGACCAGTTTGCACACAATGTTGTTCTCAGCATTATGGGCTTATTGAACATCCATAAAGTCTGCTATGGGATTTACCCCTTTTCAACTAGTCTACGGCATTGAATCCGTTCTCTCGATTGAATGTGAAATTTCATCTTTGAATATAGTCGTCGACCTTCTTCCAAACACTTCTATCAAAGAAGAACATCTATTGTATATTATGTAATTAGATGAGACCCTTCATGATGCCACCCTAGTTATTGAAGCCCAGAAGAAATACGTGAAATCCCAATACGACAAACATGTCAAACCACATGTTTTCTCTGAAGGAGATCTTGTTCTCCTCTATGAACAAGATCGTGATCTGCTAGGAGTCAAAAAATTCGAAGCTATGTGGCGGGGTCCATATATCGTTAAACGAGTGTTAGAGAAGGGAGCCTACGAGTTAGTATATTATGATGGCATTCCTTTGAGTGAACCCATAAATGGGATTTACTTGAAGAAGTACTATGCTTATACTATCTCTGCATGAGTGCTTGTACATTTACTGTACCATACTCTTATGTGTTATTTTTGTGTCCTTTCTTTTCATTATTTGGTTTCGGCCCACAACCGCTTATCTTGCATTGTGTTTGGTTTCCAGATGTCAGCGTCTTCACTACCCTATATCGGCTTCACCGATGGCACTAGTCGTAGTACTCAGAACCTAGCTTCTATTGCTTGGGCAATCTACACACCCACAAACGAACTTATATGTCTACAAGGTGTTTGCCTCGGTCACGCAACCAATAATATCGCAGAGTATAGCGCAGTCATCAAATTATTGACTAGTGTTATTTCGCTTGAGATTCGTCACTTCGTTGTACGACTGGATTCACAACTAGTAGTGCTACAGTTAAGTAATGTCTACACTATCTGAATTCCTACTTTGTTACGGGTATATCTACGAATTCACCTCTTAGAATTTTATTTTGATTATATCAAATATGAACATATTCCTAGATGTCTAAATACATTAACTGATGCTCTAGCTAATTATGTGTTACACAGACATTTGAGACATTTATAATTCCAATCACACATTACACATTGTATATAAAAGCAAGTAAGTCGGTAAAAGTCTCATTTATATATATCGATAAAATGTTTTACAAAAAGTGTTTTCCATCTAAGGACCAAAATATCAAAATATGGAGCCCATGGCTCCTACAAAATAGCATCATGGATGCCGCTCACGGTAGCACACTACTGCTCGTGCTACCCTGCGAAGTAACCGACTAAGTGGGTCGGACACGCTTACAATATGGCGTTAATAACACCTCGGAACCTCCTCAATCGACATGTCGGGGATGCCTACCATCAAGTCTTCTAAGTTCTGCTCCATCGCCTCATAGTCGTCAGCATCCCACCCTGCTACCATTGCCGCCTCTCCTCGCCTTTGAATCAGAGATGTGCCTGGAGATCGATGTGGCCCTACATCTGCATTATCAAACATATTTGATTAGTCTTTAGATCGAAAGAAAAAAAAACATCTAATATCCCAAAAATCCACAAAAAATTATAAAATAACAAAATATCTTTCTTACCTAGATCTCCCCACTGAAATCCCTCACGAAGAACCAAGTCGGGATCACCCCGAAAGTCCAGACCGGCATATGCATAATCATCGATCATCAGGATTAGGGGCCTTGGCCAATAAAAAAAGGCGTTAGTGTACTTGATAATAGGTCCCACTACATGTCGAGCCATAAGATCACACCACCGTTTCATTCTTGGGTCTCGTGGGGCTGGTATTCCCCACTCTACCTACAACCGCAAATGTGGGACTCTTTCTAGGAAGAAAGATACAAAAATAGACCCATACCTGAACTATTTTAGGTCTCCATTCTTTCTCTTTGTGAGTTGTGTTTTCATGCTATGGAGCAAGCCATCACACCAATTGAATACTTGGGGTTCCAGACATTCAACGCATATTGAAAATAATTCTGGAGTGCCATGTGCGGTGACGCATTCCCTGCCATCCATGAAATGGTAAAGAGGATAGTTCTGAGGAGCAGATCTCGTACACTTCGGATAACCACTTTACCTTTGCATCTTTCGGCATCAAGTTCGCAGTACCGGTGGATATACTCACTCATCGGCAAGCCTCCACCTCGACCTCCTGTCAAGGGGGATGCGTGACTCTGACAGGGGGTCGAGGTGGAGGCTTGCCGATGAGTGAGNTCGGCAAGCCTCCACCTCGACCCCCCTGTCAGAGTCACGCATCCCCCTTGACAGGATAGCCCCATTAGAAAGTATATATCATCAATGTCCAAATAAAGGACATGAATGCCCACGTGAAATACTTGTTGCTCTGAGTCCCACATATGGACCAAGTACTCTAATAGCCTTTGTTGGGCTCTCATGCCGTGAATCTTGAAAAACTTCAAGAGGCCACATTGTCGAAGAGAATTGATAGTTCCCAGATCATTTAAAGCCATGGATTCATCCTCTTCATGCTAATGTTCTCTCCATTCCAATTTTTTTGCAAATCAAATACTTGCATGGAAGTAAGAGAGGATAGTTAGCATCCTTATCCAGCTTTTTTGGATTTCTTTTTTCTTCAACATTTACTTTTCTTTTTTGGTTTCCGACTGCTGCGATCAAACTTCACTTACAGTGTGGGACTTCCACAAGCAAGCCATAGGGCGCCTACGAAAATCCTTGATTTCCATAGGGCTCGATATAAGTTGCCTGCAGCGGGCCCAAAGCATGCCTATTGGCCTCAAAAACACCAAAAAAATCATTTTTTAACCATTAAAAACAAATTGTAATCCAATCAAAAGGAAGAGGATGAAGATCTTACCGTGTTGGCGGAAACCGTTTGCCAAATGATCGCCTATGCTCCTCGTAATCGATCGTCAAAATCAAGGGTAAAAAAGGGGTTTTTAGACAAGTTTTTGACCAAATGCAAATGAAGTGGTAAAAAAGACCTTTTACCCTTATTTATTACATTTTTTTACCTTTTTCATAATATTTTATATTATATAAATGCATTTTTTTGAAAACACATAAGTTTAATGAACTCGTGAGTGTCTTGTCTCTTGTAGGAAGGAGCCTAAGGTATTAATTAATGGAGTATGGATGTTTTGTCCCATAATTTGTTTTCTTTTCATTACACATATCGCTGCTTTTTAAGGTTTTTTAGTAAAACCTCGAGCTCACTCTTCGTTCGTTCTCATGCTCGAAAACTTATGAGAACGTAACCGAGTACACTTTTGTCGTTCTTTTCATACTCGCCTTCGTAACAAGAAAAACAGCACACATGGAATATCATTTAAGCTCTTTTCATACTCCTTAAAAACGAAAATATTATCAAGCGATCTTGTTCTGTTCACGCTCGTAATAGTATTTGAATAAAACATTCGATGGGTGATAGTTTATTACTTTTTCGGTCCTGTCAAACTATTTTACGAAAAAGGAACTGAGAGAGTTCTCTTTTAAGTGTTTTTCCAGACTCTATAAACATGAAAAAACCTTCAAGTTTTCTATCTTTGGACTTGTTAAACAAAGATCGAAAGACCCATATGGGACCGAACCACTCCTTCTTAGGGTTCATTAAAAATACTCTGAGGGATTCATCTGAAGGATGAACTTACATTACAAGCATATGTTATCCTCCTCAAGCTTGTGTAAAAATAAAGAGGTACTCACCAGCAATGGTGGGGGAAAATTTGGGAAAGAAATGTGTCTTTGTATCGGTATTAGTGGCAGTACTAGTCACTCTTGAACATGACACCCCCCTTCATCATTTGAATCCGGGTTGGGAAATCCATTTGTCTCTCATCTGACCTTCCGCAAGTTTACATCTTGAGTCATCTTTGATTCAATGCTACCAAGACTGTCGTTGTGTCATCCATATGTTCAAGAACAAGTTCGAATAAGCCCTCTCTTGAGCCAGGCCATCTGCAGTTGCCAATTCCTACCATTTTGGCCTTCCCTATGTCAGTTTCAAATCATATTTGTGTTTCATTCTATTCTAAATCTGTCACTTATTTCATGTCATTGATGGGAGATACATCAAGGCCCTCCTGTGACAAGTCTCTTCCTATCAACTTCAACTCATTATCCAAGGACAAGACTTAGAAATCATTTAGTACCTTAGAGCATTCATGCCTTAATGGTAGGTTTCTTCACTCTTGACAGTGGATTCACATCATTGGTCCCTGATCAAAATATTCCATTGGATGTTCGAATTTAGCTCATTTATTCATATTTGTTGGATTGTACTACAGTACCTTGGGATTCATTAACATCAATGGTGATTTCCCTCGCGCTTGTTAACGGTTTTCATTAATGACCGGTAATCAAGCGGTTTCTAACCATGTTCGAATTCAACACTTGTAATCACATGGCTAGATTAGTACTTACGGACGATGGGATTGAAGACCCTGGATCTCATCATTCATGGTCCAGGTTGCAATGGAGTATTTATGATTTGTATTGGCACATAGATCCACTTTGTATGTCTCGTGGCTATGTTTGCATCGAAATTTTTCTCGTACATAGATATGCAGTGTATTCCTGGTGGCTATGTAACATTTTTTGATAACATGGATCCACGGTGTATTAGTGGTGGCCATGACTTACATTTATGAATTTGATCATTTGTAGTTTGAACATGGGAATGCCTACTTCAGACATGGTCTCATATTGTTCGGATGCTTGTTTGTTTGCAGATCCCTGATTGGTGTGTTCTTTGTTTCCGACACACACACATCTTTCGCAAAGTATTTCGGTCGTCACAAGTTTCAACCTCATACTTTGGGGGGCATTCTGTTACACATTATTTTGGTCACCTTGATGATGACTTTACAAGAATGTAGTCAGGCCCTCATGATCATATTTTGCCTGGGAAGAGTGACCTTTTTCCTCCTCTACAAACCTATTTTTTGAAAGGACGCCACAGACTGCCCATATCATACAATGAAAAAATCAATGATTTCAGCAGGCTGCTCTATAGTTGGCCCATGGTATTTCCGCAGGCTGCTATATAAGCAGGGTGCGGCGGTGTTTGAAAGACAAAAGAGGAAAGAGTTTCAAGAATTTTCTAGAAGAAGAATCTTTTGGAATGTGAGGTGGCATCCGTATGGTTACAATCCTACTGACTTCTCTAATCTGGTGGGATAATCCTCATCTCTTTAAACCACTTTAGCTTCTCTATATAATAATGGGATTCTCATGGAAAATGTTAAGCAAAATTAAGCAAAGTTGAGTAAAGGATTGCTAGAAGAATAGGCTGGAGATTGTGTGAAGAATACTATTTCAGTTGATTCTTGAGGTCTGCATTCACCAATCAAGCTTTTGAATATCACCTTCATGCAAACTCCGGGACAAGCATAATTGTGTGTTGGAATGAAGGACCACTAAAATGGAACTTGCTACATCAAGGCATTTTGGATGTATCTTCCACTTTTATTCAATTTAATACAGTGGCATGTTTCTTTCCCATAAGATCATTCTTATCTTATTACATGACTCCTTGATCACATGTCTAAGTTTTCATTGAATCTATCATAGTTGCTTTCAATTTGGTTGGTTTGTGTCACTGCAGATCTAGTTTCACAAGAGCACCGAAGCGAAGCAAGAACAACAAAGATATAAGGAAGTGATCTCAAAGGTAAGTCATCAATTCCTTCTTCGCTAGTTAGATCAATTATTGTAACTTAGGGAAAGCGTCATGTCCTGTCCTATTTTTTTCTAGATCCAGGTGGATCTAGGGAGATTAGTTCATGTCTGAATCTATCGATTCATCCCATAATAGGGATTTAAGCCCCAAGGAAACCCAAGCTAGGATTGTTCTTCCAAAACAGTCCACCAACCAGGTCTTCCAAAGACAATAAAGACACCCTCCAAGGATCTCAAGTCAAATGCATCATGATGAGTAAATCAAATCAATAAAATATCCATCTAAGCATATACATCCAAACTACCTCATCAAAATAAACAAGTGCTCAAAGACCCTATGCAATTTCCCAAGTTTAGGTATGGGAGGGTTAACAAAGCGACTTATTGTGTTAATCGTACCTCAAGTTTAGGCTTGTTTCTTGAGTGGACATATTTCTAAATCATGTGGATGAAGCGACATGGATGGGGGTAAGTATTTTGGGCATGGGATTCATGGCATACAAGGGGTTGTAGTGTCTCATTTATGAGTGCCTTTGTAGCGGGTGTGTTGCACATTCGTTTTCACTGCAACCTTTTTCCAAGCCCATCTATTTCCTTCTACTCTTATAAGATGTTCCAGGTTGAAGTCAAGGTGGGGATTCTACTTAAGAATGAAAAACAGTGCCCATCGTGACTCTAACATGGTCACATCATGCTTACCCAAGTTGAAAACATGTGTAGGGATTCTACCTAAGCATTGGAATGCAAGAGTCCTGAAAAGAAAAATTCAGGAAGTTCCAATAACTTAATGAGATGTTGGAGATGTAATTATGTTGGGCACACAACAAAGTTTTGTCATACCATGAGATGTTACACCTTGTTGGATTACTGAGAGGGGGGTGAATCAGTAAT
>JASDQU010300412.1:415-13906 GCA_032191745.1 Picea mariana
CGCTAAATCATATCAATGTTAAGATTTTATTTGATTCTGGTGCAACAAATAGTTTCATTTCACCATCTGCATTAGAAAAGAGTGGGTTGGCAGCCTACGAGCACAATGACTTTAAACAAGTCGAGATGGCTTCAGGGGAAAAACAGGCGGTAGGACCTAGTGTTGATAATTGTATAGTAGACCTAGGAGTGTGTACTACCAGGTTGAAGGTATACGTCACTGCTCTCGGGGCATATGACCTAATCATTGGAATGGATTGGATGTAAAGGGTTGTGTGATGTGTTCTACTTCTAAGCCCACTAATAGAAAATTGGGGCTATACTCACCACTTCCTATTCCATCCCATCCATGGGAGAGTATCTCCATGGATTTTGTAGGGGGTTTACCAATGTCGAAAAGGAGTCATGACTATTTGTATGTAGTAGTGGATAGGTTTAACAAGATGTGTATCTTGATTCCATGTAAAAAGTAGATCACTGTTGAGCATACTACTAATCTCTTCTTTCAGTATGTTTGGGTTCACTTTGGATTGCCCACATCCATTATATCGGATCAAGATACTTGATTCCTTGGATATTTTTGGACAAACTTGTGGAGAATGATGGACACCAAGTTGAAGAGGAGCACTGCTTTCCATCCACAGACTGACGAATAGACAAAGGCTGTTAACCAAACAATGGTACTTTTGCTTCGAGGCTATTGCAAAAAGAATCCCAAGTTGTGGGATGAACATATACCCTATGTACAACATGCTTACAATTGAGCCTTACATTCCTCCACTCAGTGTTTGCCATTTGAGACATGTTTTGGGTATTTTCCTAAGGTCCCTTTAGACTTGATGTATGGGAAATATGTCAATTCTAATGAAGAAATAAATGAAGACAGAGCCCATAAGTTCACCAAGAAGTCAAAGAACAATTGGAGAAGAGTCAATCACAATATAAATCTTGACATGACAAACAAAGGGTTGATCATCAGTTCGAGGTTGGAGACCATGTGTGGCTTCACATCAACAAGGAGAAGTTCAAGGGTGAAGGCAAGAAACTCAAGCCTATCCGATATGGGCCCTTCACTATTTTGGAGAAAAGCGACACGAATGATTTTCGTTTAGATCTTCTACCTTATATGCAGATCTACTCAGTTGTAAATGTGGAAAACTTGAAACTTTTTGAGCCTCCCATGATCATGGATCATGATGAGGAAGTTTCGATACCTTTAGTTGATGAGTTTTCTCTTGAGTACTTGGATGACTTGAAGGAAGATATCATCCTGGATAGAAGGACAAGGACTTCATGCAGGGGTGATGTTGATTATCTTTGAGTGGGCTTAAAGGGCACACATCCAAGAAAAGAAAAGTGGATTGAGAAGGACAAGGTGAGGGAAATCTTCCCTCACTTATCTGTTGATTGATGAAATCTTTTGGTGGTCCAAAAAGATCTCAGTGGGGAGGTCTGATCCAAAAAAGATCCAAATAAGTCTAAGGATAACTCAGAATTCGTAGAAGCACCTCATGAAGCTTCAGAATGGCCTCAACAGACAAAGAAAAGGAAAAAATTCAAAATCCTCAAAACTCAGTGAAATTGGCATCATCGCAAAGAGCGCATCATAAGATTTCCAACGATGTAAATGGCTCATCAAACGGAGTTACAGATCAAAATATATTCACGGTCAAAGTTTTGGTCAACCTAGCCCAGTGAAGAGGGATGAGTCAACATTCGTACTGATGACATCATCATCAGTACAGATGGTGTCAACGTCTATATAAAGTACGTGGCACACACATAGGGCAACACATGTCTTGATGACTTCAACATGATGACATGTCAACACCAGAGGCTGCCACATGTCACTCATTTTTGGTGTTTTCCGGTCAGTCCGTGGACCAATTGAAAAGTGCTACGTGGCAGTCCATACAACCACGTGGTAATTCATGCAGCCACCCGACAGGTGACATGGCAAGCTGATGTGACAGGGATGATGTGGCATGACCATGCAGTGTGGTGACGTGCGCCAATGAAAGGCCGCCACGTGGCCCAGCCGTGGGCTTCCACGTGGCAGCGGGAAAATGCACAGTGAGGTCCAAAAAACAAACTTTAAAAACAAAACATGGCGGGGTTGGCTGGCGCCAACCCCTAATCTGCCATATTTTAATAATTATCTTGCCATATCTGGCCGGTTGAAACCACTTACCACCAAATCTAACGCCATCGCGAGAGTTAGTAAGGATCCCACAGTTTATATGTTGGGAATATATATATAACAATGAATTAAAAGGGGAGGCCCACGAGTTTGACCCAGGACCTCCCCAACATACACTCTTTAAATTGCCTTCGCCAATCGTTGGACCAAACGGTCTCGTTGGTTAATCTCCCACCTTTTTAATTTAAATTTTGATTTCTGCCAGTGCACGGGGGAAAGGACCAAGGCATGCGACTGTACGATCATGCACACATTTCGAGACAAATTTCGTTAATTTATTGCAGGTTGCAGGCACAGAAATCGAGACAAAATTTCTCTTGGGCCTAAAAGTGCCAGACTCAAATCGAGACGTGGAGACAATCATTTTTGGGTAATTCGACACCACGAATTCAGTGGTGCTGTTTGTTTTCTGATCTAAGCAAAGCTTCTGCAATTAACTCCAGAATGAGGTATACTTATGTATTTTGCCAAATTATTTTTCTGAGTTAATAGAAAGGCCTACCCATTTGATAGTAGGACCCAGAGACGTAGTCCACCAGGGATGAACTCTGTTATCAAGTTTTTGTGTTCAGATCTGATGCTTATGTCTCTTTATCATTGAGCTTTCCTTCTTTATGGTGCATTTTAGTTTATACTCATTTAATACAATTCTTTAATACGTGACATTGATGAAAAGATCCTGGATCAGAGGGTAACAACCATTCCTCCCAACCACCCAAGCTACATCCAATGGACACATTAGTGAATGCTTTGATTTATATTGTTGAAGTTAAGAGTTTATCTTATAAATTATATTTTTAGATCTAAGGTATGAAACACTTAGATAGTTTGAAAAGAACCTTGTATAGATCATACAAAAACATGTTTTTTTTTTCTTCAATGGAGCCTGTCAAGGTGCTTCCAGCCTATGTGGCATTGGGGCCATTTTTCTTTTTGAGGCATCCCATTATTTACTCATTGAAGTATGGTGGATGAAATGAACTCAAAATAGAGTTGAGTTTTATGCTCTGTAGATTTTGTTGAAGATAATAGAAAAAAAGAGTTTGAAACAATTGCAGGTCTTTAGAGATTCTAAAATCCTAATGGACTAGGCTAATAGTAAATATGAAATTGATAATAATTTTTGAGGTCCAATAATGAATACGATTTTGGAGGTAAAACAATGTTTCAATGATATTTCTTTTGTTCCTATATACAAAGAATTCAATACTATATTTGATCAATTATCTAAAGAAGTTTTGTCTTTGTAGGAGGGGCTCCTATCTGTACATGAATTTAGAGGAGGTACCTAAAATTTGTCTTGGATAGTTCGCTTTATTAAATCCAAAAGTTGATAGAAGAGTTGTGATATATGTTATTTTTTTGATGTTTTGCTAATGGAATAAACCAAATAAGTTCATTTTGATTTATAAAGGTTGCCTTTTTGGAACCAAGAATGAGTGTATTTAAAGTAGTTTTGGGATTGAAGAAGTTGAGATGATGTTGTACTTATGTCATAAGTATATTCGATAACGCCTTCTAAGGTTGTTTAATGTATATTCTGATTTCATACATGATATATCAAATATAACGATTTATTTCAAGAAAACAATTATGTGTGCGTGTGTTTACTGAGAAGAGAGAGGTGTTCTTACATATTGAGGTGGATGAGATGTGTAGAATATAATGTCTAAACTAAAATTGAAAATAAATAATATTCAATCTCTAATGTGGAAAAAAGAACCAACCTTACAAATAAATTCGAAAAATAAACAAACATAGATTTGTTTAAACAATTAAGTAGGGGAGGTCACAACTTCAACTTTTTTGATCTCCTTGGGTCACGCTCCATAATCAGGGTTGATGGTTTATCCCATTACCATCCATGGATCATGGGAAGGTACTTAGAAAGTTTTCTACAGAGTTTTCATTGGAAAAAATATTCATTTTAACTTTGCATATTTTAAATAATGAAAAAAATTGCACTTAATTTTTTATCCCTCTCCATACTTAATTATTCTGAAATATATATCAATTTAATAATAGGTTTTTTTCTTTCTATAAACATTATTATTTTTTGTGAATAAAAAATTGCACTCTACATTAAATTCAACGCAAATTTAATCATACTCTTTTAAAATTTTATAATTACTTAAATTCATTTGAGAAAACACTACATTTTTTTGTATGGTAAAAGTTGAAGGTTGATTGTTATAGGGTTTCCTTCGTTTATAAAATTAGAATCGATAGTGATCAAGTATTTGTTAAGGTTTCCTTTCTATTTTGGTCTAATTATACATAGTTTTAAAAAATCAAATACAAGTCGTAGAATTTGAGAGAATAAATATTCTTCAAAAGTTTCTATTTAAATATGTTTCTCACATATTTCATGAACTATGGAAGAGGATAGATATAGTTTATCATTGCTTGAAGCAATAAGGGATTTATCCAATGGGGGTACGATCATGCTTGACAATGTGGTATGACAACCTTGCACACACAGTATAACACCAACATAGGGATTGCCATCAATGTGTCACGTTGGTATTATAACCTACCTAATACATAAGATGGTATTCCCTCTAGATATACAACATACAACCCAACATTTTTTATTCTATAAATTTGTATATAGAATAAACTATATATATTCTTAGATTTGAGTTATTATATAATTTTATTAATAACTTTCACGTGCAGTGCACATCCTCCAAGTATGACACAGAGATTAAGTGAGGTTTAAATCAACAACGTTACAAGGAGTGCCTTAACAATATACTTTATCGTCAATTGATTTATACCAATAACCTTCAGATGCAATGCACATCCTCCAAGTATGACACAGAGATTAAGTAAGGTTTAAATCAACAACGTCACAAGGAGTACCTTAACAATACACTCTATCATCAACTAATCTATACCCCTGGAGACTATCATATTTATATATAATTTACATTTAATTAATAAATTAAAAAGATATTTAAATTTTATAATTAAATAATAAATAAATAAACATCATCAATTAAAAATAAAAAATTACATTTATTTTACTCATATCAAATAATAAATAAATATTAACTTTTTAACTTTAAAAATAAAGTCATAATTTAATGGGCGAAATGAATAGATATTTATTATACTAAGAAATGGAAGAGCTAAAAAGATTCCACTGATCGTATTCATGTTATATACTAAACAAGTGTCAACTTTTAACTTTTAAAAGTAAAATAATATTTTAGTTGACCATATAAATAAACCCTTGTTATTGTAAGGAATGAAAGAGCTAAAAAGAACCCTATATTGATGGTCCTAACAAAAGCAAAAGATGTGCTAATTCAAGGCTCTTTCTTTACCTTTTGACAAAAATAGATTGATGGAGCTAAAATAGAAAAGATGGATGATCTATGCAAAACAAAAGATTTGGTAAAACAAAGTCTTTATTTACATTTAAAAAGTGAATAAATTGATGGACCCAATTAGATAGTCCAGGGAAGGATAATGCATTAATAATTATTATGTATATTTAAATTAAAAAAAAATGTCTCTTAATAAACAACAACGTTATGCCCAATCAAGGAAGATCTATGCCTCCAATATCTCTTGTTGATCCTCATTAAATTTAAGAGCATGAAACAATCTTAAAACATCATAATATAAAGGTTCTTTACATCATAGTAATAATGTTTTTTTACATGCATAGTCCCTTCCATACTCTCCATAGGAGTAAGTAAAGCTACATCCTAATTAGCCCCTACCCTTCAGGTTGTAGGGATTATAGTAATTAATTCTTTACTTTTCTATTAAACTTGAATGCGAATCAATGTATTATTGTTGTTTTAACCTAAAGTGTTGATAAATGCATAAATTTTTGAATTTGCATTTTACTTTTTGTCCTAGATTCTAAGTTTGAGGCTTTATTTGGCCTCATATTGAGGCAATATTTAGGATAAGTTTGTCTTAATTTAAAGAGTTTCAATGTGATGCAAGAGCTTTTTTTCTCCAAAATCTACCTTGTTGAATAGACCTAGGGGGTCTATGAATTTAGTAAGGGAGTTGATTCCCTAACTTGTTATTATTGTAATTTCCTATGTTTTATTGAAATTCTAGAAGGAATGCATAGGATAGGGTTTGTTTAATTGAGTTTGGTTAAATGTAAGTGAATATGTCTATGATAGTAGATCTCGAGAGTTGTGAGGTCTAGAAGAGATTCTAGAGTGATTTCTTGAGGATATTGTGGATCTAAGAGATCCTTGAAAAATTTGTGGAGTCTAAGTAGGATCTGAAACAAATTCAGGTTTCAACCCTGTGTTGTATATTTTGTAAGCCTTCGGGCATTAAGAGATTAATTAAGAAGGTGTGTAGAGACATAGTGAGAAAGGGGAATTGAGTGTGTAAGAGGTCGAACAAAGGCCAATTAAATGTAAATCAAGCCAAGAGAAGGTGAGAAGGCCTTATGTAATTGTGTACAGATTCATTTATAGAATCTTTGTGTGCTTATATGGTGTTTTTTATATCATTGGGGTGATGTGATGAATTATTGAATCCATATGGGATCCTCTGTGTGTTAAATTTTTCTCTAACCAATGTTGTATAGGTTCATATCACAGTCAATCATCGAAGAGATCGATGATCCTAATCGAAGATAGAATGGGTTGAGTTGTTTGTATTTGTGGATGAACATAGGTCGAAGACTGTTCTACGTGCAAGGTAAGCATCGAGAAACAATAACCATTGTATCAAGGTCAAGTTAAGTCCTGACTGTTGGATCGAGATCATAGTAAAGTCCTCACTGCATGTAATCAAAGAATCGTGATCGTTCGATCCAGATTCAGATCGACAGTTCTTGTTGTAGTGAACCGTGGGCATCGAAGGTTGTAAGGTGTTCGAGGTTGCAAAAGTCCCGACAATTTGGTGACAGGAATAGATCTGACTGTTAAATCCAAAGACAGATCGAGATATGACAATGTATCCGAGTTTAGAAGGTGCGAGGAAGTTAAAGGAAAGGTGACCAATCCACGTCTAGAAGAGATCACCAACTCAAATTAGATCTCGGACAAAGTTTCCAGATCGATGATCCAAAATCCATTGCCTAGACTTATAGACGCTAAAATCATGAGCATTGATCACTGGCAGGATCAATGGTCCATATCATCATGGATCTCGAACCGCGTGATTTTTTTTGGTTGATGAGAAATTCTAAAAGTCTCGAGGTCCTGATGATGAGAAACATCATGTTGACATAAGAACTTCCATTTAGGAAGTGACACATGGAGACTAGGTCCCACGATACATGGTTTCTGTGGCCAGCCTTTGAATCCAAGTCGATGATGAAGATTAAATCTTGAGTCTATAGATCGACGGCCCCCATCAAGATCGAGATACATCAAGCTGACATCAGAGCCCCACTCCGGGGATGACACGTGGAAGCAAGGTTCCAGACTGATCAAAGTTCCATGGTGGCCCACGTCGTGAGTTGAAACATAATTAAAGGAGAATCAACGGTCCATATGGGATCCGTGATCTAGATCCATGGTGATCCATCATTGAACGATATCGTAGAGGAAAATATCATAATTATTGATTACCAACGGGATCAACGGTCCAAATCATTGAAGACCACGACCTTTAGGAGTTATGGTAGTTGGGAAGTGCTAAAAAGTCTCGACGTCTTGGGAACGCTATATGTGGTAGTCAGCCGTTGAAGATCATAGATCAACGATCCAGATTGAATGTGTACATCCATGAAGCTTAGATGAAGGTTATAACCATTGGTCACATGAAACGAGAGTGCTAGAATCTAGTGCTAAGGTTTAAGTGCTTAAGGAAATAAGCACCAGATCACAACATATGGTCGTGAGGATAGGAAGGGGCTTAGAACCAGAAAATAAAAGTGCTCAGATTTAAGCACATGGTTCCAATAGTTGGTCACAAGAAGGATAAGTGCCTAGATTTGAGTGTTGTATATAGACCGGTGCGATAACAAAGCATTCCAGACTCTGTTAATAGAGGATTTTTGGGCCTGTATATACAAATTTGAGAGTATCTCAAGCTTGGAGTTATAGCAAAGTTTACTTATAACTCTGCAACTATGGGAAACTGACCTGGTGGGTCGCTATCAATTGGTATCAGAGAAATTAAGTGCTCTTTGGAATTCTGTAAAGGATACAAAGAAAGAGAATTGTGTAGAAAAACAGAAAAAGGAATTGGATTTCCTTAAGTGGATTATTGTAGATTTCAGGTCATCCCAACCAAGAAGTAGGATTTGGAGAAGATGTTGAAGAAACAAGATCTCTGAACAAATCTTACATGTATTGGTTTAATGCCTTATGATTAAACTGGTAAAAACATATTATGTTTGCAGGTAGCAACAAAAGGAATGGAAGCAACCATTGCAACTAGTAGAGTCGTGGCAAAGGAAGAGGAAGAAAGTGAAGATTTCAGGTGAAGAAGCTTGTGGAAAACCCTTGCAACAAAGGATGTTGTAAATACTTCCAACAGAGAATTGGAAGTGAAGAAGATAAGCAAAGTTCTCAGAAAAGTGTGACTATCTGTAGAAGCTAAAGAAGAGAAAGAGTGCTCAGGAGGTTCCAGAGGAGAGAACCAGAAGAATACTAGGAGGTTAGGCTCAGGTAAAGCATGATGATGTATTAAGTGGCAAGATGCAAAGACATACTACAAAAAAGGCTTGATGCAATTCACAGTGAACTAGGAGAAGTTCATAAGGGAGAAGATGGAGATGACTATTGATGGTCACACCAGAGGTTCATAGAAAATACACAATAAGAGGAGAGAGGATGCCAAAGAATTTGGAAAAAATATGAACCAAAATGAGTTTGACAGAGAATTTACTTAGGTTAAGGAAAGACTCAGTATAATTTTGAAGCTACTACAAAAAATCAATGGAGACTAGAGATGGGTTTGGAATGTGAAGAAGAAGGTTAAGTGGCATATTGTGCACTTGTCTATGAATAAATTGATGCACATGTTGAATGCTTCATTGAAGGAAGAGAAACTCAGAGAAGTTGAGTTTAGACAGAGGACAATGATGGAAGAAGGAGTTCACTTCTGTGAACCAGAGAAAGGATCATTCCTTGGAGAGGATGATGATGGAGATGATGAAGGGAGACCTATTGAGAGTCTCATGAATTGTCAAGAAAGTTCAGAACATCACGTGGGGATGATGTTAGAGGTATCAAATGAGATCATGGAATCTTATGTTTTTAAAACTAATGATTTGTGTGTGTTTACAGGTTGTGCAAAGGATGAAGCTGAACAATCATCTGGAACAATCATACATATTGTTGAAGGGAGAGATATGATTTCTAAAGGCATAGAAAAAAATCATAATTTTGTTATGAAGAAAGATGAGATATTGTTATCTCATAAAAATAGTCATGGAGAAGCCTATACACAACTTGTAAATAAGGAAGAAGATGATGAAATTCTTATGAAGTGCTCAGGCCAACACAAGGAGATGATGCCAGATGAGACCCAAAAGTCTCATGGATTGGAAATTGATAATTGGTGAGTGTATGCAACTTATGAAGGAAACCGAAAATAGAGGGAAGGAATTAAACATAATCATTCAAAGATAATGTTGAGAGATCACGATGAAGAATTAAGGCTACTAGAAGAGTGGTTGATCAATCCAAGGATTGATGAAGACTACATAGTTGTTGCAGGCACAAAGTATTCAATGATACATGATATAAAGAAATAATTTAAGACATCGAGAGAAGAAGAAATTACATACTTTGAAGAGTATTCCCATGGACATGATGACATTAAGAAAATGAATACCAAGAAGTTGGCAACATATGTATGGAGTTCATATGAAGGAGATAGGTAACAAGAGAAAAAGTTAGACATGGATATTGATGAGATGTAGATGACGATGACGAAAAAAGTACCTAAAAGGAAGAATACTGAAGTAAGAAGGACACTCAAAAACAAAATACAATTGATTGTACAAGTTTTCATCAACAAGGCAAGTGGACGGCTGCAACATAAAATTTGTAGGTCTGGAGAATTCAAGACAACAACAATATAGAAGCAAGGAAATAGTGCAAATAAGCAACAACAACATAAGATTTGGGATCCAGGAAGATGGAGGATAAAAGTGAAGACAATATGCAACATAACATATGACAACATCAACACTGAGACAAAAGGGAATAAAGTAATTGTACACATGATCAGGAGATCATGCACATTTTAACCCTAGGAGTTTGATGCATGAGCATTTTTTCCTCCAAAATATACCTTGTTGAACATACCTAGGGGGTCAATGAATTTACTAAGGGAGTTGGTTCCCTAACTTGTTATTATTGTAATTTCCTATGTTTTATTGAAATTCTAGAAGGAATGCATATGATAGGGTTTGTTGAATTACGTTTGGTTAAATGCAAGTGAATCTTCCTATGATAGTAGATCTTGAGAGTTGTGAGGTATAGAAGAGATCCTAGAGTGATCTCTTGAGGATATTTCGGATCTAAGAGATCCTTGCAAAATTTGTGGAGTCTAAGTAGGATCTGAAACGAATTCAGGTTTTAGCCTCGTGTTTTATATTTTTTGTAAGACTTCCGGGATTAAGAGATTAACTAAGAAGGTGTGTAGAGACATAATGAGAAAGGGGAATTGTGTGTGTAAGAGGCCGAGTGTGGCCAAAAGGTTGAACTGAGGCCAATTAAACGTAAATCAGGCCAAGAGAAGGTGAGAAGGATTTATGTAATTGTGTACATATTCATTTATAGAATCTCTGTGTGTTTATCTGGTGTTTTTTTATATCATTTGGGCGATGTGTTGAACTATTGAATCAATATGGGATCCTCTGTGTGTGAAATTATTCTCCAACCATTGTTGTGTAGGTTCAGATCGCAATCGATCATCGATCATCAAAGAGATTGATGATCTTAATCGAAGACATATTTTAGTTGTTTGGAGTCATGGGTGAACAAAGGTAGAAGACTATTATGCATGCAAGTTAAGCATCAAGGAAAAACAACCATTGGATCAAGGTCAAGTTAAGTCCTGATCGTTGGATCGAGATCATAGTAAATTCCTCACTGAACATAACCAGAGAACTGTGACCGTTCGATCCAAATTCAGATCGACGGTTCTCATGATAGCGGACTGCATGCATAAGAGGTTTTAAGGTGTTTGAGGCTGCAAAAGTCCAAATAGTCTAGTGATGGGAACATATATGACCGTGAAATCCAGAGGCAGATCGACGAATGATAGTGTATCAGGGTTTAGAATGTGGAAGCAAGTTAAAGGAAAGACAACCAATCCACGTATAGAAGAGATTAACGACTGAGATTATATCTGGGATAAAGTTTCTAGATCAACAGTCCAAACTCCATAGCCTAGACTTGTAGATGGTGAAATAGTGACCGTTGATCACTAGCAAGATCAACGGTCAAGATAACCGCTTATCTCGGACCGCGGGATTTTTTTTGGTTGATGAGAAATGATAAAAGTCTCAAGGTCCCGATGACGAGAAATGTCATGCTGACGTAAGAACTTCCATTTAGGAAGTGATACGTGGAGACCAGGTCCCATGACACATGGTTTTTGTGGAAAGCCTTTGAATGCAGATTGATGATGAATATCAAATATTGAGTCTGTAGATCAAAATCCCTCGTCAAGACTGAGATACGTCAGGCTGACGTCAGAGCCCCACTATAGGGATGACACGTGGAAGCAAGGTTCCTGATTGATCAAAGTTCTATGGTGGCCGACGTCGTGAGTTGAAACATAATTAAAGGAGAATCAATATCCATACTAGATCCACGATCGAGATTGATGGTGATCCATCGTTCAACAATATCGTAAAGGAAGAGATCATGACCGTTGATCTTTAGTGGGATCAACGGTCGAACTCATTGCAAACCACGACCTTTAGGAGTTTTGGTATTTGGGAAGTGATAAAAAGTCCCGATGTCCCGAGACTTCTATACATGGCAATCATCCATTGAAGAGAATAGATCAGTGATCCAGATTGAATGCATACATATGCGAATCTTAACCGACGATTATAGCCATTGGTCACATGAAACATGAGCGTTGGAAGCTAGTGCTAAGGTTTAATTTTTTAAGGTAAAAATCACCATATCACATCATATGGTCGTGAGGGCAGGAATGGGATTAGAACAAGACAAGAAAATCGCTTGGATTTAAGCGCAAGGTTCTATTAGTTGGTCACAAGAAGGATACGCGCTCATATTTGAGCGTTGTAGATAGACTTGTGTGAGAACAAAGCATTCAAGACTCTGTTAATAGAGTATTTTTGGGCTAGTATTGTTGGAAGATTGGTTGTTGTCATTGATGTCAACCCTAGTCATTGGTTTTGGACCGCAATATTGATGAAGGTATTTGGACATGAAGGATAGTGCACATGCAGACAAAAAACCCATGGATGGATAGTATACATCATGTTGTTTCCGTTGGTAGGTGGCACGTCACGTGGATCCTCATGGTTGAGGAGAAATGATTTTTTGAAGATGACAAAGTGAATTGAAGAAGGAAGTACAGGTCGACCCTAAAAATAATTAAAGAAAAGAATTACAAAATAAGAAAGTGTCAGCTCGGCCCTAATGTTAAAAGAAAGTGAAATAAAAGGTATAAATACATATCATTATACATTCATTTTGCACACACAATTCTAATTTCAAAGGAAGTCTAAAGTAAAGAAGGCCAAATTTCAAGGGAGGATGAAGTCTTTTGGTGATGTGTTCTAAGGTATGTTATTTACAGGCATCTTACAATTTTCGATATAAATTTGTTTCTAGAACGATCCAAATGGTGAAATTGATATGGTATTGAGAAGACATATCTAGGTACCCGTGGTAAAAATTTAAGCTCGTTATTCTCTATAATGTTGGAGATACACTCTGTGGAAGATAGGGTTTTTGACTAGGTTTGAAGCTAGTCATAAACAGGCGTTCTGGGTAAAAAAGTCATAAATTCTTCATAGAGAATCCAAATGAAGTGAGACCAATTTCATTGGAAATAGTACAGTCTATAGTTTCTTGTATGAGAGTTTCAGAATTTGATGTTAAATATTGAGCACGGGGCATTCTTTACAAGGTCTACCATTCTCTCTATAACTCCCTTTTGGGGAGGATTCAAGGAGTGAAACTTTGAGGAGTTTCAAAGAATACATTGAGTAATATTATCTACAGGATCAGAGTATTCCAAGAATTGAAGAATTGCATAAGTTGAAAAATTCTCAGGAAGCATTATCAGGTTCTAGGTGATGGTTGGTTGATGGTGATGATTTAATGTAAAGTTTTATTATCTCTCATTAATTCT